>SKCR01039693.1:0-279835 GCA_019454045.1 Zanthoxylum bungeanum
AGACGTTAATCCAGAGAACCGTAAGAGTTACAGAGTGATAGCCATTCCGACGGCCGTGAAACGCGAGTCCGAAAGTCGATATAAAAGGTTAGACCTGAGGGTACTTTTCCTGTTATTTCTATCTATCTTTTTAATGTTTTATTCGTTTTTATCGCATGAGATTCGTTTATTGATGCATGATTGTGGCCCTTGAATAGATAGTAAATGCATGAATTGTAAAATGATGTATGTTGTGGCCTTTGAATAAAATGAAAGTTGTCGCCTCTCGTGGTATATAGGATGGAAACCCGGACATAAATTTCATAGCCGATTCCAATGGACGGTAGTATGATCTGTACTCGGGATACAACTCCAGGTACCACTTGAGTAAATGGCGCATATTTTGTTTTGTGTTGTTTTGATTTGTTTGTCATCCGTTACTTGATTTCCGCATGTTATTGTTTACGTAATGACGTGATCGAGCGCATGGGCTTAGTAAGTTGGATTAAAGTTCCCCTATTTTGAGGGGTTAAAATCCTTTACCACGATGCTTTGCCGCGCCGATTGATGTATATTCGGTTGAATGTAAGATGTGTTCAATCGGGTATACGAAGTCTGATATTATTGTCTTTGTTGTTTATATATATGATGTGATCGAGCGCATGGGCTTAGTAAGTTGGATTAAAGGTCCCCTATTCTGAGGGGTTAAAATCCTTTACCACGATGCTTTGCCGCACCGATTGATGTATACTCAGTTGAATGTAAGATGTGTTCAATCGGGTATACGAAGTCCGATATTATTGTCTTTGTTGTTTATATGTATGATGTGATCCAGCGCATGGGCTTAGTAAGTTGGATTAAAGGTCCCTTATTCTGAGTGGTTAAAATCATTTACCACGATACTTTGCCGCGCCGATTGATGTATATTCGGTTAAATGTAAGATGTGTTCAATCGGGTATACGAAGTCCGATATTATTGTCTTTATTGTTTATATGTATGATGTGATCGAGCGCATGGGCTTAGTAAGCTGGATTAAAGGTCCCGTATTCTGAGGGGTTGAAATCCTTTACTACGATGCTTTGCCGCGCAGGTTGATGTATATTCGGTTGAATGTAAGATGTGTTCAATCGGTATACGAAGTTCCATATAGTTATCTTTATCTTTGTACGCATTGTAATGAAAAGCGCATGGGATTATTGTGTTGGACTAAAAGGTTCTCCATTTGGGGAAGGAAAGCCTAAAAGGCTACCTTTACTACGATATTTGCCGCGTCTTTCATCTATTAATTGCATCTTCTATCCTTATCTTGGCTCGATCTATTATCATTTGTGTACCCATGTTATGATAGCATTTGGGCATTATTTCTCGTGGTATATAGGATGGAACCCGGACATAAATTTCATAGCCGATTCCGAATGGACGGTAGTATGATCTGTACTCGGGATACAATTCCACGTACCACTTGGAAAAAAGGCCCACGCATGTGTTCGTGTCAATTCTAGATATCTTTTATGCATCACATCACAACATGTCTATTTAGCATATAGTTGTCTTTTTTTACCTTATACATTTGTATTACCTCTTTAGTTATCTATTTCTATTATGCGCTTAAGTGTCTTTCCTTAATATGCATGCTTGTATGAATGTTACTTGTTTACGCTTCTATACCTACCAATGTGAAATTGTATGCCTTCCGTATGCCAATTTATCTTTATGCATGAATTCAGACATAGATTATATGTAAATATGTTGTATGCAAATATGAAAATGTGTAAACTTAGATATGAGCTTTGTACCTATGCATGCGAACTTAAGAGTAAATTATCCTTGGAAATATGTTGCTTAGGCTTGGTTAGATTATTGCACAAATCATTTTATTACAAGTGGCGTAAGTAAGGGATCATTCCGAACCCAACAGTTTGAGGTCTTTCCTTGTGAGCGGTGAGTGCGGCCTTAAATCTTTGTCCCGGTTTACACCGGGTGGCGACTCCATTATTCTCTGGTTTAGTCCCCCGCGGGCTACTCCGTACTCCCAACCAGGCCGCGAGCCCGGGACAGCATGTGTCGCCCAGTTTGTGTTCCTACACCACCGCAGTTGGAGCTGAAGTTACTTCTGAGTCATCTCAGGTATGTATTTCTTGGAAACTTTTCTGAATTAGCTGTTATTATTTCTTCTTCACTAACATTGGAGCAGGAAGAAAAGTTACTGAGAGTGTTACGAGAGCACAAGAAAGCCATTGGCTGGACTATAGCAGACATTCGATGCATTAGTCCATCATTTTGCATGCACAAGATTCTGATGAACGATGAGTACAAACCCACAGTGGAGCATCAACGGAGACTCAATCCAATCATGAAGGAGGTCGTAAAGAAAGAAATAATCAAATGTTTGGATGCTGGCATCATTTACCCCATCTCAGACAGCAGTTGGGTGAGTCCTATGCAGTGTGTGCCAAAGAAATGAGGAATTAATGTTGTCACCAATGAAAAGAACGAGCTGATTCCAAAAAGAACGGTGACTGGATGGAGAGTATGCATTGACTACCGGAAGCTGAACAAAGCCACGAGTAAAGACCATTTTCCGCTGCCATTCATTGATCAGATGCTAGACAGACTGGCGGGACATGAGCACTATTGCTTTCTGGATGGATATTCAGGGTACAATCAGATTGCCATCTCCCCAGAAGACCATGAGAAAACCATATTTACATGTCCCTATGGTACTTTTTCTTTCTGCAGGATGCCATTTGGATTATGTAATGCACCAGCCATATTTCAGCGTTGCATGATGGCCATCTTCTCAGACATGCTAGAGTAGAGTACGGAGGTTTTCATGGATGACTTCTCTGTGTTTGGAGACTCTTTTGACCATTGCTTGCAAAATCTGGAACAAGTGTTACAAAGATGCGAATATACAAACCTGGTACTCAATTGGGAGAAATGCCACTTTATGGTGTAGGAAGGCATTGTTCTTGGACACCAGATCTCACAAAAGGGAATTGAGGTAGACAAAGCAAAGATTGAAACAATTGAAAAATTACCTCCACCAACATATGTCAAAGGGATTCAGAGCTTTCTCGGACACGCAGGTTTTTACAGGAGATTTATCAAAGACTTTTCCAAGATTGCTAAACCTCTGTGCAATCTTCTGGAGAAGGACTTGCCTTTCAACTTCACCAAAGAATGCCAGGAAACTTTTGAGATCCTGAAACAGAAGCTTATTTCTACTCCCATCATTGTAGCACCAGACTAGACCCTTCCATTTGAGGTGATGTGTGATGCTAGTGATTTTGCAGTAGGTGCAGTTTTGGGACAACGCAAAGCAAAGATTTTCCACACCATTTATTATTCCAGCAGAACTCTGAATGAAGCTCAACTCAAGTACACAACCACTGAAAAGGAATTGCTTGTAGTTGTGTTCGCTTTTGACAAATTCTGCTCTTATCTACTGGGTCCCAAAGTGGTGGTCTACACAGATCATTCAGCAATCAAATACTTGATCGTGAAGAAAGATGCCAAACCCAGATTAATCCATTGGATACTTCTTCTGCAAGAATTCGATATGGAGATTCGAGACATGAAAGTGACAGAAAACCAAGTGGCAGATCAATTATTGAGGCTCGAAAATGGTGAAACAGCTGGCAAAGAACTGATAATCAAAGAAACATTTCCAGATAAATAGTTGTTTGCCATGAAACAGCACGATTTCCCTTGGTATGCTGACTATGTCAACTACATAGTGTCAGGAAAATGGCCGTTGGAAGGGACAACTCAGCAAAGGAAGAAGTTCTTCAAAGAAGTCAAGCACTATGTTTGGGATGAGTTGTACCTGTTCAAATGCTGTGCTGATCAACTATTGAGATGGTGTGTTCCACAAGAGGAGGTCGACAGTGTTTTGCAACACTATCATTCATCATCATATGGCGGACACTTCAGCTGGAATAAAACTGCAGCTAAAGTCTTTCAATCAGGTTTATTCTGGCCCACTCTTTTTAAAGATGCTTATCTTTTTGTTCTTCAATATGACAGATGACAGAGAATGGGGAATCTTTCGAGGAGAAATGAAGGGCCGTTGCAAAACATTTAGGAAGTGGAGATATTCGATGTGTGGGTATTGATTTCATGGGACCATTTGTTCCATCATTCGGAAACCTGTACATATTGGTTGTTGTAGACTACGTCTCCAAATGGGTTGAAGCAATTGCACTGCCATCCAACGATTCAAAAGTGGTGATCAAATTCCTTAAAAAGAATATTTTCACTCGGTTCAGAACACCTAGTGCAATTATCAGTGATGGTGGTACACATTTCTGTAACAGATACTTTGATGCACTCATATCCAAATATGGAGTTACTCACAAGATTGCCACTGCTTACCATCCACAGTCAAATGGACAGGTTGAAGTTTCAAAAATGGAAATCAAAAGAATCTTGGAGAGAACCGTTGGATCAACAAGGAGGGACTGGTCTACAAAATTGGATGACACATTATGGGCCTACAGAACAGCTTACAAGACACCTATTGGTATGTCCCCATATTGATTGGTGTTTGGGAAAGTGTGCCATCTGCCAGTTGAGCATGAACAGAAGACGTACTGGGCACTAAAGAAGTTGAATATTGATCCACAAGCTGCAGGAGAGAAAAGACTTTACCAACTCAATGAATTGGAGGAATATCGCCTACAGGATTATGAGAATGCCAGATTGTACAAAGAAAAGACCAAGAAATGGCATGATCGAAAAATAGTGCACAAGAAATGGCATGATCGAAAAATAGTGCACAGACAGTTGGAACCAACGCAGTAGGTGTGGTTGTACTATTGGACAATTATGACCCATAGCGTCACTATTTGTACAGATCATGGTGTTGTTATACAAATTAACTATGTGACAAAAGAGATTGCACTCTAATCATTTGTGATTATATCACCTAGATATATAAATGATGAGAGGTCCCTATGATTTGTTCCTGGACGGAGAATGATATGAGACAGTATCAGTCCACGAAGGATAAATCATTAAATATCCCTAGTCAGAGTATTATCGAGATTAGACATCGATAAATACGTAAAAGACTAGTATTCCACTTGTGCGCGTTGTGAGGCCACAACGACATAGTTCTCATATATTTGGGTATAGGATACTCATGCAAGTGTAATAGAAGGTTGTGTTTTACCGATGGCACGGGAAACAGCTTCGCTCTGGATAGACCCCATCGGAATTCCATTGGTAGTATGACTATGTGTCTATGGAAGTCCGAAATCAGGGTAGGTGTATTTGGTCTTAACCTGAGACTTGCACCGCTAATGCTTGTGACAATCAATATACTTTGCTTGTGGTCGTCCATGGCTTTAACAGGTTCTGTGTACGCTAATGCTGGGTATATTGAGAATCGTAGTGTGTTGGGTGTGATGCCAAGAAGGAAGTGTCACTCCAGTCATATGGAGATGATGGTCACGTAGGATACGAGACTGGTTCTCTTAAATGCTGTAGCTATCGAGATAAAATGACAAAGTCATGTTTATCCGATTATAGAGACTAGTCACCAGACATCTGACATGTGCTTCGTACGAGGCAGACATAATTCCAGCCCCAGGCCTAGCACGTGATCATTCGATACTGGACAGAAATACGCAATACTACGTATACTACGCCTGATATTGATCTTTTATTCCTGTAAGGATATTTCCGGAGAATTGGGTAGGCATGGCTCTTTGCTAGAGGCCAACCTTGTCTTGTAAATCAATATAAATGTAGTACGAGGTGCTTACGTGTTTGGATAGTCCGACGACCGAATTTACTGCCAACATATCTGAGGATCTCATGGGTCGCTTCCCAAAGATTCACAGATGACGTATAACTCGCACACTAAATTAATCTGGGATTAATTAGAAGAGAGAGAAAGATAATCTGGGATTAATTACGGAGATATTTTATCTGGGATAAAATATCATTTAAAGAGAGAGAACGATTAATTTGGAATTAATCGAGAAATTAATATATTTGATATATTAAACGAAATTAGATTTCGACGTGGAATTAAAATTAGATTTTAATTCGGGCAAACGAGTTAATTTAGAATTAATTCATTAGCGATGTGAATAGTGACTTCGCTAGTCGTAATCATTTAATTACGATGTAACAGAAAATTCGTTAATTTGGAATTAGCGAACCCGAGCCCGGATTATTTGTGAACGCATTCGAATTTTGAATTCGAGTGCGGCACGCAAGTCAAATCAAGCGTCAAATCATTAGTCGCATCAAGTGTCAAATCACATGTCACTTTGAGTGATGTGACACTTGATTGATTGATGTGATTGATTGATTGATGGTAGTTGTTGGAAACCTTTTACCATTTGACTTTTTGAAAGCCAAAAAGTGGTAAATCAATTAATTTATTTTGGAAAATATATAAGTGTATGATATACACTTTTCCAACTAATCTAACACAATCTCTCATTCTCTCTTTCTCTCTAGAACACATGCCCAATGGGCTGTAAAAGCTTACTGGTTTCTGTCAAGAAACCGTGAGCAGTGGGAAGTCAAGAGTGGGATTTTGTGGAAAAATCACAAGTGCTAGCACACTTACGAGACATGCGAAGGTGATATGGAAGTCTACCCATTAGCCGGGAATCGTTCGACGAAGCTTGGAGCTTGATGAAGGACCAAAACCAAGCCAAACCAGTGGGCTGTGAACTGCCACTGCCGAACTAGTGAAGAGGAGCAGAATTTCGTTTTGTTCGTCAAAGCGTCGCTCAACCGATCGATGTGAGTATTTCGCAACTTCGTTGATTGTTATTCGCACATGTTTTCATGCTTATTATTGATCTTGGGACCTTATTAGAAACCAGCAATGGCATCTAGAGCAAGGTTTGAGCATGAAAATGTTTAGGGCTTAAAATTTGGGTAAAATCATTTTGAGCATGATTTTGTGAAATTGGATGAATGAATATGTTTAAATCTGTTTGAATTGAAGCTTGATTGGATCAATTTCAAGAAAATGGTTTGGAACAATTTTTTCCCCAAATGCTTGTGTTGGCCGAATGGTGACATAGCCCTAATGTCTTGGAATTTTGATTTGTTGATTCATTGGATGAGTTAGAATCATGTTGGGATTGTTGATTTGAAAATTAATTGGATTGAATTTTTGAATTGGAGAAAAACCCTAATTGTCGAGACCTTGATGAGCATGTATTGGGTTTGATTTTGATCAAAATGTGTTGGACACTAATTGATGTAAAAGAGCATGATTAATTAGGCTAATTGTGTTTTGGAAATGTTAATTGGATAATTAATTGTGTAATGCACTTTAGGTAATTAAATTGGAAATTTGGAATTTGGCAATTTAATTGAATTGGGCATTAAAATTGGATTTGGGCTTGTTATATTGTAATTGGGCTTGTTGGGATTTGTTGTACAAAGTTGGGTTTAGGAAAAATTGGTTGGATCCAATTAGGCCCAAAACCGCTTCCATAAAGCCCAAATGCGACTTAATGGACCTTTAAAGTTTAATTGGGCCTAATGGGCCAAGATTGATTTCTAGGCTTATGGGGTAATTCCCGGATTGGATTTTGGTTATTCGGTTTGAGACCCGAGTTGACCAAAAGTCCACACCTCAAGAAATTAATTAAAAGCCCATTGGACTTTAATTAAATAGACGTTGGACGTTAATCGGTCTTTGAGACCCGTAACGATTAAATTTGGAATTTAAATCGTAAAAAGGTTTATTAATAAAGTGTAGTGTTTGATTTAGAATTAAATAAGTGAATTAGAATTAAATGCATATTGAATTGGATTTAATTATGTAGTTTAATTTAATTCGAGAATTCGTACTTTGAGTACTTATTCCCAAAAATGAGTTTGACTCGAGCAAAATCAAATCGTTGTTTGAACATTGATGATCACTAATTATCAGATTAATTAATTTTATTAGATTGATTGATAACATTCTTGTGTGAATACATGGTTGCGATGCATGAATAATGTATATCGGATGGATATTAGATGGGTGGGAAAATTTTAGAAATTGTTGTAATAAATTTGATTTATTAAATTGGACCTGCGTGTCCAGCCTTATCACCTCCTTATTCTTTGTATTCTATTCTCACCTATTCCCCTCAATGTAAATGAGGTTTCTTTAGAAGTGTAGTGTAACGGGTAGAAGTAATACATGTGCTAGCATTAGAGAAAGAGAGAGATTTGATCTAGGATCAATGTGTAAAGTATCCATCCGCATATCATTATTATTTTATCATATGTGCTTTATTATGTGTTTAGAATGCATGTTTAAAGGTTTATGATGATGAGACCTTAACAAAGATAATAAATTGGTTGCCAATTTGCACGCGAAAAACCCTCAAACAATATTAAGCGTCTTTCCTTCCATTGAGTGATTCTCACTCAAGATCTGAGACTGGCATTGGCTTGTTGGCCAAAGTCAAGGCCTTTGTCTGTCGAGGATGTGTTTGAATCACGAAGGCTTTGTTCCATATTGGTGTCTTGTCCAAGTTATGGTTTGTTGGCCAAAGTCAAGACCACTTCTTGTCCATCGACATTGATTACGAAGCTTTCCATGGTCAATGGGTCGCGCTTAACTGAGATCACTAAGTTTGTTGTGCCAAAGCCAATGCTTAGTTGATTCAGAGGAAAAAGGTTAGGTAATACATTGGATGTATTGGCATATATAGATATATGTTTCGGACTTGGATGTCCCCATACCGGATCTAGGAATTGGATTGGATCCAATCGATCTTAGAGATCTACCTAGTTAATTATCATATAATTTGTTGGCCAAAGTCAAGATTGTGTGATATTTAACGGGATCCTAGCCCACTAGGAAACGCGGTTTCCAGAGTACTCGACAGAGGGTTAGAGGCTCGCCGAAAAATAGTGGGAGGCAAGAATTAAATTTTCAATACGTTTAATTACTTACAATACGCGCTCAAACAAATATCATTCGTCGTTATAGATTAAATGTTAGTTGGACTAATATTTAAATGTTGTTTTAATAAATAGTTGGACTATATTCAAAGTATTCATTTATAGTTGATTTTATAATTGGATTATAGAAATCAATCATATATTGATATTAATCTATTAAAATTATAGTTGATTAAATAGTTGGACTATTAAAATCAAGATAAAATTGAAAGATTGACATTTAAAACATAATTCTATGGAAAATGTATTTAAATGGTTTAATTTTCAAATGGGAATAAATTTCAGGATGGTCCTGGAAAATAATAAGTTACTTTATTTGATAAAATAACGTATTATGCCTAAGCCCGGAGTTAAGCAAATGGTAGAGCATAATCTTTGGAAGATTTATGTGATGATAACTTTAGTGTTTAATCCATTATACTTACCACAATAGACTCCTTAATTTCTAAATCAGAACTAAGGATTAGATCCTTAAAGTATGATACTGAAATTGAAGGATCTTCATAAATCTATATTTAGATTTCAGAAGTACTAAAATTACAAAAATAACTCTTGGAGAGTTAATGACCATTCTGAATGAGACAAAGTCAAAATTTGCAATTAGGCAAGTAGCGCAAGGCGCACCGAAGGCCAAGGCTTGGCCAAAGGCTTCTGGAATATGAAAAGGGCAAAAGCCAAAATCATTATAATTTTCTGGGAAGATAAATGACATATCCCAAAATGTCTACAAAAATGTGGCAAATGGGATCGCGGAAGCGTGACTGCCGTTTGGACAAAGCAGACATGAAGGAATTGAAGAACGAGCAAGCCTCTGACTTCAAATATGTTTGTCAAGATTATGTTCACTACTAGTATTAAAATTAGATTTTAAATACTTAGTGTGGTACATAAAATATATGTATTGATGTTAACATTCTGTTTTGAACAAGATACTGACTTCAATAGAGATTTATCTGCAAATTGTAAACGGGAAGAAAGTCGCTGTTTAACCGTAGATACCTAAATTTAGGAACTACCCTCGGGTTGTGTACCTAAATTTGGAAAATGTTATAATGTAATTAGTTTGGCTAGATACATTATCTCTATATCAGTGTTTAACCCACTGCGGATGAACCTTATATTCTAGAACACTAAAGTATTTTATTATATAAAGATGATATTGAGATAAACACATTAGATGTGAATAACAAAATTTATATTTTGAATATAAATAAATCTAAAATATATAAAATGACAAACAAACAGCTCAAACTGATTTGATCAGAAGAAACATATTGTGGCATTGTCGTCTGGGACACAATTAAACAAGAATCGTATATCCACACTTTTGAAGAGTGGGTACTTGGACATATTTGATTCCCATCAAATAAAGTCTACGAATCTAGTTTATTGGGCAAAGTGCCTAAAACACTATTACTTGGTAAAAGTGTAAATGCCACCGATCTGTCAGCCATAGTTCATAGTGAAGCAGGTGGGCCCGTATCTAGCAAGGCTAGATGTGGATATGAATATTTTGTGACCTTTACGGATGTGGCATCGCTTTATGGTTGTGTGTTTCTTTTGAAGAACACAAATCGGAAACTTTTAAAGTTTCGACAAGAAATAGACAAACAGATCGACTATAGTATTATACCGTCACGGTAAAACCGTAATGGAAAATACTTAAGCAATAAGTTTCTCGTATACTTGAAAGAGTATAGTATTCTTTCTATGAGGACTCCTCCTGGAACACGTCAAAGTGACGGTGTGTCTGAACTGAGTAACCGAATTTTATTAGACATGATAAGGTTAATCATGAGTCACTCTGAGCTACCATTTCCTTCAACAGATAAGCTTTAAATAGTGCAGAACTTTTTTAGAATAAGGTCCCATAATAATCTATTTGACAGACTTCATATTAGATATGAACATGAAAGAAACCGGGTCTCTCATTCCTGAAGATTTGGGTATGCAAGGCATATCTTTGGATGATACTAAACTAAAACCCAAATCGGATAAGTGCCAATTGTAGATTATCCTAGGGATACCATAGTATAGTACTTATACATCTTACATGAGAACAATTAGATTGTTGCTCACCATGCGGTTTTCCTAAGAGGAATACTGATATGCAGTGGTAAGTGGGAGGATAGTAAAACTCGATGAAAATCAGAGTAATACTATTCATGGCACTGAGTCCTTAATGGAACATAAATAGTTCATCAAGGATGAAACTATACCATTAATCTTCGAATACACAAGAACCGCGTAAGTCGGAGAGAGTCAGAAAACAACCTGGGGTATGGGTTTCTGATCTCACCTCATAAAGATGTTTATCTTATTGAGGAATACCAACTGACTACGTATGAGGAAGTGATACAAGGTATCGACTCCCTATTATGGCAAAGTACCATGAGTCCGAAATGGATTCCAAGTATATCAACTATGTTTGGATACTAGTTGATGTACTGCAAGGCATTGTGCCTATTGGTACTATATAAGTCTTCAAGGAAGACATACATGGATGGCAACATACCAACGAATAAAGCTAGGCTTTTAACAGGAAGGTATCGTTATCAACATTGTGTTGATTACGATTCAACATTTTAACTGTTGCCACGGTAAATACATTTGGATAATTCTTGCTAACGCTGCATGTTTCATTTATGAAATATGTCAGCTGAACGGAAAAATCGTTTTCCTGAAAAGGAAACCTTTTGGAGGATGTTTACAACATCCTGGCGGTTTTTTCGTACCATAACAAGCAAACAAAGTTTGCAGGTTGTTCGATCCATGTTTGGATTGAAGCAAGCATAGGTTCTTGGAATTATCGTTTTGATGAAATCATAATAGTTTATGATTAATTCAAAACGAAAATGATTCTTGTGTATATAAGAGGGTTAGTGGGAGCGCACTGACAGTGGCTGTCCTATAAATAATGATAATACGTCATTTCTTGGAAATGATATTCCCATAATAACAATCGGTGAAAGCTTGGCTTTCGAGAAAAACTCTCAGAGAAACCGTACATTGAAAAATGTACATGACCTGGTGTCTCATACGCTTTTAGCATATGAAGTCACAATCAGGCCAATCCAAGTGATAGTCACTAGATTGATGTTAAGAACATCTGTTAGTATCTTAGAGAACTAAGGATGTTGTCTTAGTCTATGGAGATGGAGAACTTGAAGTGACTGGGATCACTGTAGCAAGTTTCCTAACCGATAAAACGACTATAAGTCACAAACGGTACTACAAAGTTTGAAAAACGAAACAGTGAGCTGGAAATCTTCCAACCAAGATACTGTTACCGAATAAACAACAAATGCGGGTTATTGCTGCAGCTGAGGCGGCAATAGAAGCCTTCTGGGTCGATAACAAATCTAATTAGATTAGATATAGTTATGTTATCAGCTGAGCTAGGCGTCATCATAGGCTAAAGAATTAATGGTCTCATCAACGATCCATATACATACTTCAATATTCATCTGATTCGTTCGGATCATACATCGTGGCGATGTGATGATCGAATAAATCGCATCAGAAGATAATCATGCAAATCCGCTGACGAAAGCCTTTTCTCAGTAGTTTGAGCCAACCGTACATAGTTCGGGTGTAAGACACTCGAGTGACTGGCTATAGGCCAAGTGGGAGATTGTTGGACAATTATGACCCATAGCGTCACTATTTGTACAGATCATGGTGTTGTTGTACAAATTAACTATGTGACAAAGGAGATTACACTCTTATCATTTGTGATTAGATCACCTAGATGTATAAATGATGAGAGGTCCCTATGATTTGTTCCTGGACGGAGAATGATATGAGACAGTATCAGTCCACGAAGGATAAATCATTAAATATCCCTAGTCAGAGTATTATCGAGATTGGACATCGATAAATACGTAAAAGACTAGTATTCACTTGTGCGCGTTGTGAGGGCACAACGACATAGTTCTCATATATTTGGGTATAGGATACTCATGCAAGTGTAATAGAAGTTGTGTTTTACCGATGGTACGGGAAACAGCTTCGCTCTAGATAGACCCCCTCGGAATTCCATTGATAGTGTGACTATGTGTCTATGGAAGTCTGAAATCAGGTTAGGTGTATTTGGTCTTAACCTGAGACTTGCACCGCTAATGCTTGCGACAATCAATATACTTTGGTTGCGGTCATCCAGGGCCTTAACAGGTTCTGTGTACGCCAATGCTGGGTATATTGAGAATCGTAGTGTGTTGGGTGTGATGCCAAGACGGAAGTGTCACTCCAGTCATATGGAGATGATGGTCACGTAGGATACAGGACTGGTTCTCTTAAATGCTGCAGCTATCGGGATAAAATGACAAGGTGATGTTTATCGGATTATAGAGACTAGTCACCAGACATCCGATATGTGCTTCGTACGGGGCAGACACAATTCCAGCCCCAGGCCTAGCACGTTATCATTCGATACTGGACAGAAATATGCAATACTACGTATACTACGCCTGATATAGATCCTTTATTCCTGTAAGGATATTTCCGGAGAATTGGGTAGGCATGGCGCTTTGCTAGAGGCCAACCTTGTCTTGTAAATCGGTATAAACGTAGTACGAGGTGCTTACATGTTCAGATAGTCCGACGACCGAATTTACTGCCAACATATCCATGGATCTCATGGGTCGCTTCCCAAAGATTCACCGATGACGTATAACTCGCACTCTAAATTAATCTGGGATTAATTAGAAGAGAGAGAAGTTAATCTGGATTAATTGCGGAGATATTTTTTGGGATAAAATATCATTTAAAGAGATAGAACGATTAATTTGGAATTAATCGAGAAATTAATATATTTGATATATTAAATGAAATTAGATTTCGACGCTGAATTAAAATTAGATTTTAATTCGGGCGAACGAGTTAATTTAGAATTAATTCGTTAGCGACGTGAATAGTGACTTCCCTAGGCGTAATCATTTAATTACGACGTAACGGAAAATTCGTTAATTTGGAATTAGCGAACCCGAGCCCGGGATTATTTGCTAGCGCATTCGCATTTCAAATTCGAGTGTGGCACGCAAGTCATATCAAGCGTCAAATCATTAGTCGCATCAAGCGTCAAATCACATGTCACTTTGAGTGATGTGACACTTGATTGATTGATGTGATTGATTGATTGATGGTAGTTGTTGGAAACCTTTTACCATTTGACTTTTTGAAAGCCAAAAAGTGGTAAATCAATTAATTTATTTTTGGAAAATATATAAGTGTATGATATACACTTTTCCAACTAATCTAACACAATCTCTCCTTCTCTCTTTCTCTCTACAACACACGCCCAAGGGGCTGTAAAAGTTTACTAATTTTTGTCAAGAAACCGTGAGCAGTGGGAAGCCAATAGTGGGATTTTGTGGCAAAATCACAAGTGCTAGCACACTTACGAGACATACGAAGGTGATAGAGAAGTCTACCCATGAGACGGGAATCGTTCGACGAAGCTTGGAGATTAACGAGGACCAAAACCGAGCCAAACCAGTGGGCTGTGAACTGCCACTACCGAACCAGTGAAGAGGAGCAGAATTTTGTTTTGTTCGTCAAAGCGTCGCTCAACCGATCGATGTGAGTATTCAGCAACTTTGTTGATTGTTATTCGCACATGTTTTAATGCTTATTATTTATCTTGGGACCTTAATAGAAACCAACATGTACAACTCGAGGTTGAAACTTTTCCCTGGAAAATTGAAATCAAGGTGGTAAGGTCCATTTGTGATCACTCGGGTTTTACCATATGGAGCTGTAGAGTTACTGGATCCCAACACCAACAACACATTCAAGGTTAACAGTCAGTGTGTCAAGCATTACTGGGGAGAATAATTTGAGCGACAAAAAGAAAGTGTCACACTTTCAGATCCAGGCTAACGTTCGGGCAGTCACGTCTAGCTGACGACGTTAAACTTAGCGCTCGCAGGGAGGGAACCCATGCAATTTTTATATATATTGTGATTTTGTGTAATTTCATTTTGTGTGTTTAGTTTTTGCAGATTAAGTCATTCCAGAATGGAAGAAATTCTCGCAAATCTTCACAAGAAATTTCCTTCTCTCCCTCAAAAATCTCTGATGAAAGTTTACAAAGCTCGCTTGGAACGGATGAGACTACTGATGATCAAATGTATTCCTACTGATATTCGTTGGATTATTGAAGCACGGGTCCGATTAGTAGGTGAGTCCTCTGATCCTTCACATCTGCCTGGTTTAGGAAGAAGCACATACGCTAAAAAGAGAAGAGCCAAAAGAATGGGTGTTTGTTATAAATGTGCTCGAATGTTTTGTGATACTCGTTGTCGTTCTTTAGGAATGGTGTCTGATAACCGCGAAGATAAGATTAATTTCGTTAGGGATGGCTTGAGTAAGGAGTCTTTGGATGATATATTTAAAACTCTTGAGACGCATCCCAGTGGATATGTGTATCACGAAATTCGTGAGTTATATGCACAATTCTAAAAGGAAAGACAACAGTTAAGTCTTGCGAATCTGACTAAAAAAGACTATGTTTGCCAATTTATAAGAAAATTGGATGGGAAGCTTGTCTCTGATTCATATACGTCAATCAAGCCGCTACGTTTCTTGTACATATTATATCTCTTTGTCTTTTCCTAATAATTGTGATTTGTTTTGTTATTTTCTTTGACAGGATCCAAATCTTTTTTACTATCACAATTTATTTTACTGTTTAACTAATAATTGTCATTTGGCAGGTACTAGTGCTATTATTTTTGCTCACCATTTTCAGGTGTTATAAATTCAACCCATCATTGTACTTTTGAAGACATCCATAGTAAAACATGGAAGCCACTTCAAGAAGACGAGTTGAAAACATCTGTGTATTTTGCGGTACTAATGTTGGTGATAAACCACAATACATAGCAGCAGCATAGGAATTGGGTCGAGTCTTAGCTGCAATGAATATGCACTTAGTATATGGCGGTGGCAATCTTGAACTTATAGGGATCGTTTCAAAGGCTGTACAGGAAGGAGGCAGTCAAGTCTTGGGAATCATCCCAAAACCCTTAGTGGAGGCAAATCTTATTGGACCATCAAACGGAGAAGAACTAATTGCGCTAGGTATGTCTGAACGACTGGTAGAAATGATTAACCGTGCTGATGCTTTTATTGATTTTCCAAGTAGCTTGGGTATATTGGAGGAAATTTTTACAGTGTTATCTTGGGCGAACTTGAACATACACTAGAAACCGCTTGGACTGTACAACGTTGAAAGATTTTATGATTTTCTTTGTGTATTTCTTGATGATGCCCGAAGAAATGGGTTCGTGACAAAACCTATGAAAGAACTCATCTTTACTGCCAGAACTGCTCCGGATCTAATTGACCAAATCTTAGCCTATGAACCACAAATTGACCATATTATTTCAAAGATAAATTGGTCTGAGAACGATCGTGGTAAGAGGCGTCGGATTAATCTGGATCTCAACCTTTAACTTTTCGTGTAGAATTTCAACTAACCAGGTACTCTCTTCTAAACTATTCTTCTACTATTTAAGACATTGGGGACAATGTCTCATTTAGGTTTGGGGGGGAATTAGTTGATTAGTATCTTGTTTTTATTTTGTGTGTTGTTTTTATTTTTAGTCCAAAATTTTTCTAAAAAGTACAAAAAAAATTACAAAAATCAAAAAAATATTTTATGTTTTTTTGTGTTTTTAATTTGATTAATCGGGTGAAATTGGTGAGAGATAGCTGTGTAAGGAGTTCCCACTCCTGATACGTATCAACCCATTTTCGAAACAAGTTAATTTTTGTTATTTCCTTTTGAATTATTTAATTTGTAAATTCTCCATAAAATTGACTAAAATGGTTCTTCATATGCTCAGTTGGCAGGTATTATCAACATGCATAGTAACATACGGACATGAGTTGTAATTGAAAAGTTTGTAATATTCAGTGCTCTAGTTTAATTGGAGGAAGCATCTCAAAAAGTGATGGAGTAAAAAAAAAGTATGAGATCTGAGTTATTAAGTCTGTAAGGGTGTTTTAACACCTAGTGCCCTAAAGCCAACTGGTTTGGGAGTCACTGGCCCAAAGCTCGCTACATGGATCAAAGATGTTGTAAAAATATATATATATCTAAAGTCTGAGTAATTAAGTCTGTAGGGGTGTCTTAACACCTGGTGCCCTAAAGCCAACTGGTTTGGGAGCCACCGACCCAACACTCGCTACATAGATGGAAGATATTGTATATAAATAAAAAAAATTCAAAAATCAAAGAAAAAATCAGAAAAATCAGAAAAATTATTCCATTACTACAAAAAGGTGTGAATTCTGATAAAACTTTAGGACAAAAATATTACTCTCTTATCAACTGCACTTTGTGACTGTTGTGGGCAAAAAAGAGTTGATTAATATTTTGTTGGCTGTGTATATGGAGAATGGTAAATATAATGGAAGAATTTACATATTCAGTAATTTAGAAAGAAAGAAAACAACTAGTAACTTGGAGTAGAAGTTTCACCTAATTAGTCACTAACTTCTTTATTCTATTTTCTCTTGTCATTATGCTTTTGTGTGTATTAGTTTCACTACCTTTTTACTTTTGTAAAATGTTTGTGGGTATCATTGTTGTAAACCCTCACGAGACTACAACTCGTCCACTAGGGACACCTAGGGGTTTAAAGGCTTGTTGCATACACTAAATGCAACCGTGATCCCTACGAAAGTGGCTTAGTTAAATTTTATTTTAAAGTTGTTTATGTTATTTTATTCTTGTTTTTGCTCGAGGACTAGAAAAATGTTAGGTTTGGGGGTGTGATGAATGGCAAATGTATCATTATTTCCCACTCATTTGACCTAGTATTTTGTATAGTTTCTTGAGTTTTGTGAATATTTTGATGTGTTTTGTGTTATTTTGTAGATTAATAAAGTTTCAGGACATTCTAGAGGTGATTTTGGGCCAAAACAGTGAAAAAAGACACAAAAGGGGAAAAAGGTCTTTTGGCGCGTCGCGACGCCTAACGTGCGCCGCTCCATGCTAACATGCACCGGGGACACATGTCATAATCTGAGAAGTTTGACTTTGCTAAAGTACGTCGTGCCACGTGTCAACATCACAGTCGATCTACTAACGTGCGTTGTGCCACGTGTCATCATCATATGGTGCCGACAATCGCCATCGCCACGTGTCACCCCACGTGTCAGCCACGTAAGCAGAAGACTGAGGCAACTTTGCCATATCACCGCCATGTCATCATCAGCCAATCATAGCATAATTATTGAGTTAATCATCCACATCGCCACGTCAGCGGATAAGAATCTCGGTGGACCAATTAGCGCTTGACACGTAAGCACGTCGCGACGCAAGATCAGCCTTCTACGTCGCGACGCGGGGACCTTATTGACGCTTATAAATTCAGGTCGAAATTTCAGTTTCAGATGTACCTTCCTCTCTGTAATTCTCTTAATAAATAAGGAGTTTGTATCTATTTTTCTTTTAATTTTAGTTTTGTAATTAATTTTTATTTACATTTTGTAATAGTAATTTACTTTCTTTACTTTTTCAGTTTTTACTATTCAGCTATAAGGAGCTAAATTTCCCCTGTTATGGTGAAAGGTAAAAATTTTATTACTACTATTTAGATTAATCTCCCTTAATTATAATATATTCACTATTTAAAATTTGACTTAATGAGGATATCGCTATATTGGCCGGTTGGTAATTGATATTAAATTTGTTTTAATTTGACTAAGAAAGGATACCGCCTGGTTGGTCGGTTGGTATTTTACTGCCTATATGGCTGGTTTATGGACAAATATTGTTACCACCTTAATGGAAGGTTGGACTTAATTTGACTTAATTAGGTTACCGCCTATATGGCTGGTTGGTAATGTTATCACAAGTTAATATATTATATTAAGGGAGATATCTAAAATAGTAGTAGTAAAAGTAGATCCTTTAACCCTAGCATTTTATTTTTGTAATTTTACTTTTCAGTATTTACTTTACCGCATTTACTTTTCAGCATTTTTACTTTATGTCTTTTTTTTAAGTTTTTACTAGCCCTAGTTATGTGTCGTAACTAAGTTAGTTATCCGGGGTTGTGATGCATTCTAATATCACCAGTTTATAAGGGGTTATTTTATAGTTTTGGTAATTTAAAGGTTTACTTATTAAGTCTTAAACTTAATGCGTCTTAAACTTAATGCGTCTTGTTAACTGGCCACTAATAAGATTGATCTGGTAAATCTAAAATAAACTTGACAAAGGAATTTTAGGTTTCAGCCTTAGACTTAGTAGCCCACGATCTTCCTTGAGGATAGATAAACCTTTAATAGATTTCCTTACATGATAGACATATACCTGTCGGGCGGGGGTAACAATAATTGGAACTTAATCTTAATGAATCCGGGTAATTTGGTTGACATAGACATATGGTTCAATTAGGTTATACTGGGTATTCGCATCTGACCATCGACAGAGGCTTTTGCATAATTTCGTGTTCCAGGTTAGTAAACCGATATATTACACAAACATGAAATAACCACTTCATCTTTTAAAAGATATTGGAAAGATTCACAACCATGGATAGTTTCTTAATATTGAATTTTATTTTAATTTTGAGCAATTTTATTTACTTATTTTTAAGTTTAAAATCATCACCATTTCAAACCAATCAATCAACCTGTTAGATACAAGTAATCATTTGACCTCATAAAATTAATAGATGAGGTATTAAGTCCTCGTGGGATCGATACTTTTTATACTACTTGAACGATACATGCGCTTGTGTTATACTCGTGTGAAAGCACCGGTCAATGTGTTTATTTAATTAGATTAAATAAATTAAAAAGTATATTTTGCGAAAAATCCCTAATAAATAAGGTTTATGTTAATTATGTATTTGATGCATATTACATGGTCCGTCTTGTCAATACGGTTTATAGTTACTTTTATGTGACTACATTCGAGACCGTGCCAAAACTGTGAGGGTGTAGCCGATAGAAATTTATTTATGCCGATGTATATCAGATACTAGACAAATTCAAGCGAAAGCGGAATCCTGAACGTGCCAAAGCTGTCAGGGTTACACAAGTAGCTTGAGTTTATCATTGATGAGTTTAACCTTGGTACGTCTGCTTGTGAACGTGCCAAAGCTATCACAACGAGAAACGACCAGGACCGGAAACCCAGGAGTCACTATTGAGTGATTGACATGGAGTTGTCTATCTGATGAATATACATAGGCGAGACCGTGCCAAAGTTGTGAGCTGAAATATATTCATGGGATCCACCTTTCACTATTTGTATTTAATTTAATTATTAAATCTTTGTATTCTGTTTGAGGATTACAATATTGCATGATTTAGTGGGAGTGGCATTTTTAGATTAAAAATTCATGATCTAGTTAATGCTTTTGATATTATATGAAACTGCTTTATATCTGCTAACCGTTTTTCATGATCTATATGATAGATTTGCGATGGCGGCACCGTCTACTAATCAGTTTGCGCATATGTTGGATACGAACAAACTCAAAGGCACTAAGAACTTCGCAGATTAGGACTTGGATTTAAGGATTGTCCTTGATTCCGAGAAGTTGGGATATGTTCTTGAGGCTGCTGCCTCTTGCCGTATCTGAGGATGCAACACCATGGGAACACCAAGTTTTCCAAGCTTGGAAAGATGATGATTTAAAAGTTAAATCATACATCTTAAGTTCATTGCCACCGGGACTCAAGAAACAATATTATTACATGTCTGATGCGTAAAATATGATGACACGATTAAGAGAATCGTTTGAGAACTAAGAACAAGATGTTGTTCATAAAGTCGCAATGGAACTGTTCCATTCGTGACAGGATGATGGGCAAGCTGTGAGCTCACATATTCTTCATATGATCAATTTGATCGATCAACTGAGGCAATATAATCTCCCTCTGAATGACATTCTATGTAGGAGTGTCATTCTAGGTTCGCTTCCAGCTTCATATCGCCAATTCGTGATGTACTTCAACATGAATATGATTATCTGTACCTACCATGAACTGCATAAGATGCTGATCATGGCGGAAGAGGACCTCAAGAAGGGAGTACCGACTCACCCTCCGAGACCTACTTCACTTTCTGCTTCTTCCCAGACTTGGTCAAAAGGAAACAAGAAGAAAGCGAAGAAGAAGAAGAAGGGTTTCGATTCTCAACCACAAGGAAAGATAGCAAAGCCCAAGAGGGCTTCTGACGACAAATGCCATCACTACAGTAAAGTCGGGCACTGGAAAAGGAATTGTCCTGAGTACATTGCCCATATAAGGAAGGAGAGAGCATCTACATCAGGTACTTTTATTTTTCCAGTTATTGATATCTCACTAGCTTGTGAAGTTGTTACATCTAGCTGGATTTTGGATTCTGCTTGTCCGGTTCACATTTGCAATTCGTTATAGGTGCTGAAGGAAAGTAAGAAACTGAAGCTTAGAGAGATGCAGTTGCGTTTTGGAAGTGGAGACTCTCTCGATGCAGTTGCAGTTGGAGTATGCGAGATCTCATTACCGAATGAGAAACTTTTGTTGTATGACTGCTACCTTGTACCAGGATGTGTAGCTAATATTATATCTCTTTTTGTATTAGATACAAAAGGTTATCATATTAATATTAAGAACTATTCTTTGTATTTATATGATAAATGTTATATTCAGATCATTTGTTGTCTAAATGAGCATGGTCATTCCACATTGCATAATGCTAAAGATATTTTGAATACTGGAATTAATAAACGTAGTTTACCTGTTGTTAATAATACTGAACTTTGGCATATGCGGCTAGGTCATAAAAGGCGTTAAACGCCTTACCCAATTGGTTAGGAATGGTTTGATACCAGATCTTACCATTGAACCCTATCCAACTTGTGAATCTTGTATTCATGGTAAGATGACCAAAGCCCCATTTTATGGTGTTGGACACCGCACCACTAACTTATTGGAACTCGTGCATTCTGATGTATGTAGTCCACTAAGTCAGATTGCTCACATTGGTTATTGATACTTCGTTACCTTTACCGATGATCTGTCACGGTACGGTTATGTCTATTTGATGCGACATAAATCAGAAACCTTTGAAAAGTTCAACGAGTTCCGAAATGAAGTAGAAAAACAAACTGGTAAATATATTAAATGCCTTCGATCTGATCGAGGCGGCGAATATATGAGCAATGAGTTCATGTATTATATGAAGGATAATGGGATTCTCCCTCAATATGCTCCTCTGGGTACTCCACAACACAATGGAGTGTTTGAGAGGAGAAATCGGACTTTATTGGATATGGTCCGATCAATGTTGAGTTTTACTGATTTGCCATATTACTTATGGGGCTACTCTATTTTAACAGCTGCACATCTTTTGAATAAGATTCCTTCAAAAGTTGTTCCTACGACTCCGTATGAGATATAGCCGGTAGGAGACCAAATCTTTGTTATATTAAGGTTTGGGGTTGTCCTGCCTATGTCAGGATGACTCAGCTAGATAAGCTTACGCCTCGAGGGCATAAGTTTAGGTTTGTTGAATATCCTTCGAATACGAAGGGATATATATTCTATGATACCAAGCATTGAAATGTGTTCGTAGCTCGCTTCGCAAGATTTCTAGAAGTATAATTCTTGTCAGAAGGTGGTAATCATAGACAGGTTGAACTTGACGAAGTGCAACCTGAAAAGGAACCTGAAGTTCAATATATGAAAGACCTTCAACACACACATTCTGTAGGTCACAAAGAGTATCTAGACCTCATGAACTCTTGTATTTGATACAAGAAAAGAGTCTTGATGTTCTCTTAGTTGAGGAGACTGATCCTTTTACCTATAGAGAATCGATATTTAACATCGATTCCGTGAAATGGCAAAGTGCCATGAAATCTAAGTTAGACTCAATGCATGAGAATAAGTTTGGGACTTGGTTTCGCTTCTCGAAGGAATTGTTCGTATTGGTTGTAAATGGGTTTACAAGAGGAAGCTCGGCCTAACGGTAAGGTTGAAACTTACAAGGCCCGACTGGTAGCAAAAGGTTACACGCAGCGACATGCCGTCGACTACGATGAAACTTTTTCACCAGTAGCCATGCTTAAGTCTATTAGGATTTTGCTTTCTATAGCTGTGTATCATGACTACGAGATTTGGCAAATGGATGTCAAAACGGCTTTTCTAAATGGATTTCTTGTTGAAGAAATCTATATGGAACAGCCGAAAGTTTTTGCGTCCAGCGAAAACTCGGGTATGATATGTAAGCTTAAGAAGTCTATTTATGGACTTAAACAAGATTCACGAAGTTAGAACCTTCGATTCGACGAGATTATTAGATCGTCTGGTTTTCTAAAGAATTCGAAAGAATCTTGTGTGTATCAGAAGGCTAGTGGGAGCATGGTCGTATTTTTAGTCCTCTATGTTGATGACATCCTAATCATTGGGAATGATATAGGAATGATGCAACCTTGGAGAAGCTTCCTATAGTTTTAGGCATAAGACTCTATAGAGATAGAGAGAAGAAGCTGATTGGGTTATCCCAATCAACGTACATGGATAAGACCTTGGAACGGTATAATTTTGGTAACTGTAAGACAACAAATATACCATTCAGACATGTGATTCATCTTTCAAAGAAGATGAGTCCACAAATAGAATATGAGAATGTTAGAATGTCTAACCAACCTTATGCTTCGTGTTTAGGTAGCATAATGTATGCCATGTTATGTATTCAGTCTGATATCAATTTCGCTGTTAGTGTAACTAGTAGGTATCAGTCAAACCCAGGTAATGACCATTGGATGGCCATTAAACATATCCTGAAGTATCTTAAAGGTACTAAGGGTAAGTTGATAATTTATGGAGGAAGTGAAATGCAAGTTTACAGGTATATGGATTCCGACTTCCAATCGGATCCCGAAGATAGAAAGTCTACATCTGGATTCGTCTTTACCCTTAACGAAGGTGCAGTTTGCTGGAAGAGATCCAAGCAAGGATCAACAGCAGATTCCACCACAGAGGCGGAATACATTGCAGCTTCTGAAGCTGCAAAAAAAGCTGTATGGATTAGGAACTTTATCACAAAATTGGGAGTTCTCCCAAGTATCGAGAATGATATTCCATTATACTAAGATAATACTAGAGCCATTGCGCAAGCAAATGAACCGAGGGCGCATCAGAAGTCGAAGCTTGTGGAATGCAAATAGCACATCATTCGAGAGATTGTGTCACGAGGGGATATTATCGTGTCCAAGGTATCGAGTGAAGATAATGTAGCAGACCCGCTTACGAAGTCCATACCTCTGAAGTTATTTGATAAACATGTGGAGTCGATGGGTATTAGATACAATCGATATTGGCACTAGAACAAGTGGGAGATTTTGTTGGGGTTGGTGCTCAGAGCGCCAATTCCCATTTGTATTTCCTTGAAAATATTTTTGTAAACGTTTTATTATGAATAAAATGAGCAGTTTCTATAATATAATATATCTTCTTATTTGGTAAAGACGTAATAGACCTTAGGATGATTAGTCATGATACAATTGCAAAAGCATCACAACTGACATTGAGTTGTATCATGACGCTGTCATTCTTAGACTGTTCCTGATCAAGGTTTATACTACTTGGTCAGTAAAGTAAAACCGTTGAGACCAGTACATGTCGTTACTAGAATATACGACTCAAATGGTTTCTCAATGAACCATGAGTCTTGGAGACTCGTATAGACGTGTAGGTGTTTATAGTGGATAAACACTTAACGACTCACCGAAGATTCTTAATGGATGGTACACCAACGTCAATAAGAATTTCTCAGGTTGAGTAGCATTTGTGATTCTTCGATTTGAGATACCACTGTGGGCACATGAGACATCTTCCACACTTAGATGGAAGTCACATCACCGATCAATTTAGATCAGACCTCTGCTTGTTCGTTGGGTGTGGGTAGATCCTCTGGATGTCTTGTGTGTGTCGAGATAGGATCCGTCAGTTCTGTGTACAGAGCATAGATATTTCATACATGATTAGCAATCAGATAAAAATCATGGGCCTGTGGTACACTTTAGAAGTCAGTTCTGAGTGTTCTCTTTTTGAGATTGCTAATAGAGACGTCGACGGGATTGTCCATCTAGAGATTTGACATTTACATCTACATCTCTAGGATATATCCGGATACCTATGACAGAGGAATTATAAATTTTCCATGACCTCGACCTGTATGATTCAACGAGTTTATCCGTAGTCTTCATAATTTATGGGTAGGTTGATTATGGACACGAAATTGGATTTCGTGACTGATATGTCTGAATCTATAGTCTCGCTAATGAAATATACTCGTAGAGCACTAGGGCAATATTTATGAATAATATTGGTTATTTATAAGTCGTTTAAAGGTTAAACGAAAAATACATGCGAAGGGACCTCATAGTCATTTCCTTATTTTTGTGTATTTGCATTTAATGATAGATTTTATCAAATACACATTAATTAATTGTCAAATTGAGATATTTGACTAATATCATAAATATATATGTATTTGATATTTAATGTAAATATAATACATATATTTAATATATTTGTATTTAAATAATTATTTAATGTTAAATAATTAAATTAATTAAAAATATAAATATCTTAAGTTTTGATTTTTTATTAAATGACTTGAGTTGCTATTTTTGACTTTTTGAAAAGTCATTAGAGTTGTAATGATAAATCTTACAAGTTGATAGAGCAAATTAAATGAAACAAAATCAAAATATATAGATATTTAACTTCAAAAAATTCGACCAAGGCATTGGTGTGAGGTATAAATTGTTTTGATTCATTTTAGGGTGTCATAAGTTCATTAGACACAAAAATAAACATAATAGAGTTGAGAGAAAAGGCTTGGAGGCTAAAGAAGAAAGCTTAGAAAACTCTTATTTTTGTTAGTTTTTTTTAAAGTCTTCAACATGAAAAATATTTCTATCAAGCTTAACTTCATTATGTGTTGCTTTGATGTTATCTCTACTCTTATAGTTTGTGTTTCATTGGTTGTGAACTTGAATGAAAGATGTTTGCATGTAAGTAAGCTTGAAATGGTTTCAATGGCTTACTTTTGATTATTTGATAATCAAGTTTCCATTTTAGAGTTATTAAGCCACTCTTTGGTGACCTAGAATTGTTCTAGAGTTATTTAAAAGTGGTGAGACTTGTTTGGTGTTATAAAGAATGAATTAAAGTGTTGGATTTTAAAGATTTGGTAATATTGGTCAATTTGATGAAATTATAAATTTAGGGTTCTTAAGCCCTTCTATTTTTGACTTTTTGAAAAGTCATTAGAGTTATAATGATAAATCTTACAAGTTGATAGAGCAAATTAAATGAAACAAAATCAAAATATATAGATATTTAACTTCAAAAAATTCGACCAAAGCATTGGTGTGAGGTATAAATTGTTTTGATTCATTTTAGGGTGTCATAAGTTCATTAGACACAAAAATAAACATAATAGAGTTGAGAGAAAAGGCTTGGAGGCTAAAGAAGAAAGCTTAGAAAACTCTTATTTTTGTTAGTTTTTTTTAAAGTCTTCAACATGAAAAATATTTCTATCAAGCTTAACTTCATTATGTGTTGCTTTGATGTTATCTCTACTCTTATGGTTTGTGTTTCATTGGTTGTGAACTTGAATGAAAGATGTTTGCATGTAAGTAAGCTTGAAATGGTTTCAATGGATTACTTTTGATTATTTGATAATCAAGTTTCCATTCTAGATTTGTTAAGCCACTCCTTGGTGACCTAGAATTGTTCTAGAGTTATTTAAAAGTGGTGAGACTTGTTTGGTGTTGTAAAGAATGAATTAAAGTGTTGGATTTTAAAGATTTGGTAATATTGGTCAATTTGATGAAATTATAAATTTAGGGTTCTTAAGCCCTTCTAAATTTGGGACTTTTCATATATGTGATGTATTATGGAGTGTATATGATGCATGTAAAATTTTGGGTTGATTGGATTTTATCTTGGCATGTTTAGAACACAAAATGACCAAAATACAATTACCCCGAAAATTTTGGGTGCTCTTGGCAATTTGACAAAACTTTGGGATTTTGTTGCAATCTTATTTTGATGAGTTGGACTTGTTAAAAATCATTTTACAAATAATTTATAATCATCCCAATTGTATTTGACAATTTTAGGACTAAAATGATCATTTGTAAAGTAGTGGGGCAATTCGGTAATTACCAAGAAATTTGATCTCTTGTGTAATTTTTTCAGAATTTGATCATTGGATAATTAAATAAATAAGTTTATTTAATTGATCCAAGAAAAATTTTGAAATCGATAAATTTTGATTTTCCGAGATTCCGCTGCGTTTCCGGATTTTCGCCATAAAACCCCTTCATGGGGGTGTGATGAGCGGAAATTATATCAATATTTACCGCCCCTTTTACCTAATATTTTGTTTAGTTTCTCAGTTTTGATGTGTTTTAGTTTATTTTGCAGATAAAATAAAATCGGTACTCAATGGAATCAATCAGGATGAAATATGGAACAAATAAGGGCAAAAACTGGACTTGACATTTGGATTTTGGAGGTTGGAAACTTGAAATGGCGTTTTAACGAAGTACAATTTCAGAAATTTCAACTTTGCGTAATTTTCGTATTTTGGCCATAACGTTTTACTTTGATATCGGATTGAGGTGATTCAAGTTCCAGATTAAAGAAGACATAATATTGAAAATCTGACTTAATCAGGATACCGCCTACATGGTCGGTTGGTAATATCAGTGATAATTTCTATATTATAATAAGGGAGATTTCTAAATTAGAAATAGTAAAACTGGATCCCCTAACCCCATCATTTTATTCTTATTCTAGGGAAGTGATGAAACATAATATTAACATGTTTAATAATTGATTTAATTTTATTTTGGGTATACTTTAGTTTGTTTATTGAATCTTAAGCCTAATACTTCTTGTTGCCTGATCACCAATAAGATTGATGTGGTAAACTTAAAATGAACTTAGAAAATGGATTTTAGGTTTCAGCCTTAGTTTCAATAGCTCATGATCATCCTTGAGGATAGATAACCTTTTAATAGATTCCTTACAGGATAGGAATATATACATGTTAAGCGTGGGTAGCCATAATTGGAACTTGATCTTAATGAATTTAGATAACTTAGTTAAAATAAGAATATGATTAATTTGGTTATAATGGGTATTTGTGTCTGACCATCGGAAGAGGCTTTTACATAATTTCATATTCCAGGTTAGCAGACTGATTTATTACATATATATAAGAGAATCAATTCATCATTAGAATAATATTGTGTGGAATCACAACCTTAGATATTTGTGTCTTTTGTTTATTTTCCTTAGTATTTTCTTTTATTTATTTAATCATCAAATCCACATTCAACCAACCAATCAAGCGATCATTTCCATCTCCCTATAATTAGATACCTGTAAAATAAATATAATCAATAATTAATAACAACAATAGAAATTAAGTCATCGTGGGATCGATATTTTTATACTACTTGAACGATACGTTGATGAGCGAAAAATATATCAATATTTACCGCCCCTTTTACCTAATATTCTGTTTAGTTTCTCGGGTTTGATGAACATTTTGATGTGTTTTGTAAATAAATAAAGTATCGAGACTTAATGGAATCAACTCTGGGCTAAAACGATGAAATCCGGAGCAAAAAATGGCGAAAATAGAAATTTACTATACGCGTCACGAAGTGGAGTCCTAAATTCCAATTTTGCACAAGTTTGGGGTTTTGGCCATACCTTTTTCATCCGATATCCGATTGAGCTGATTCAAGTTTCAGATCAAAGAAGACAGAATGATCTACAACTTGGAAGTTTAAAATATTTTCGAATTCTGAATTTTTACAAGACCGAAATTGATGAATAATCCAGTGTATTTTATGTAATTACTATAGTCATTTTCAAAATAGAAAATAAAATAAAAAAAATTAAAATTGTCAAACTTCCACAAAAAATTCTTGCATGTTTGGTGGAGGATTTGGTGCCATGGTTGGTGCCATGTTTGGTGCCATTTTTGATGCCATGTTTGGTGGAGCAATTGGTGGAGAAATTGGTGGAGGCCTTTAGATTTTCCTATAAATACCAAGCTAAACTTTGTAAATTTTCCATGCTTTCTTTGGAGGAATTTCTCCATGAAAACCTAAAGGAAATGGTCTTGTATATTTATTTAGGTTTTCCTGAATTTTCTTTTTATTTAATTAATAAAATTTTGTGTGTTTTCTTTTACAGCATGAGCAGGTAATCTCATTCTGATGGGGTGAAGATGTGAGACTTTTAATATAATGAATTAGATTAATCTCCCTTATTTTAATTAAAATTTGGATTAATTAGTTACCGCCTATATGGACGGTTTAGGTGACAACCTTATTTACCGCCTATATGGTCAATTGGATTTAATGAGACAAATGAAATTACCACATTTATGGTCTGGTTAATTAATCGGTAAACATTGAGAATAAGGGAGATTTCTAATTTTGAAATATTAAAAGTGGATCATCTAACCCCCATCATTTTCTTTTATTGTAATTTTACATTTTAATTTTCAGCATTTACTTTATTTAATTTCCAGCATTTACTTTATGTCTTTTATTTTATTTAAGCTTTTGTAACTAAGTCCGTTATCTAGGGTTGTGATGAATTCCATTATCGCCAGGTTATAAGTAGTTATTTTATAATTTGGGTAATATAAAGGTTTACTTATTAAGTCTTAAACTTAATGCTTATTGTTAACTAGCCATTAATAAGATTGATATGGTAAACTTAAAATAAACTTGACAAAGGAATTTTAGGTTTCAGCCTTAGACTTAATAGCCCAAGATCTTCCTTGAGGATAGATAACCATTTAATAGATTTCCTTACAGCATATACATATACCTGTCGGGCGGGGGTAACCACAATTGGAACTTATTCTTAATGAATTCAGGTAACTTGGTTGACCTAGACATATGATTAATTGAGTTACACTGGGTATTTGCATCCGACCATCGACAGAGGCTTTTGCAGAATTTTGTGTTCCAGGTTAGATACTTTCTTAATATTGAATTTTCCTAAACCTACTTTCGTGCCATTTTATTTACTTGTTTTTAAATTTAAAATCACCATCCAATCAATCAATCCATTAGATACTCGTAAACATTTGACTTCATAAATTAATAGCTTAAGAATTAAGTCCTCGTGGGATCGATACTTTTTATACTACTTGAACGATACGTGCACTTGCGTTATACGCGTGTGAATACGCACCGGTCAAGTTTTTGGCACCGTTGCCGGGGACTTATTTATCTTTCACTATTAGTTTTGGGGTTAGATACCTTTACTTGTATCTAATTTTTTTTACTTATTGTTTTTATTTTCTTGTGTTTCAGGTTCTCAGACACTACATGAGATGAACCAGAAGCTTTGAACTCCGACCGCTTGACCCAAATATTGAAAGAACCATCAGATAATTGAGAAGGGAAAGGCGAGAAGGGCAAGTAGCAATTGTTAACATGGAACTTGAACCTTTAGAAGTTGCACCACCAATTCCCATTCGAGATAGAACCATTCTGGTGGTTGACGGCTTCATTTCCTGTATTGTACTTCCTCACTTACCAGCAAATGTGTGTTACATCAAAACATGCATTCATATGATACAACTATCAGTTCAGTTTGGGGGGAATGTAACTGAAGATCCTAATGCCCACATCAGCAACTTCCTGAAAGTTTGTGGCACTTTCAACTACAACCGAGCAGCTGAAGAAGTAATGAGACTGTGTGTTTTTCCATATTCCTTGAAAGACAGAGCTAAGGCTTGGCTACATTCATTACCAGCAGGTTACATCACAACTTGGAACACTCTTACCACCAAATTCCTTGCAAAGTACTTTCCACCAGCTAGAACAGCAAAGTTGAGGAATGACATCACATCCTTTATGCAACAAGATTCAGAATCCCTTTGCGAAGCTTGGGAAAGATTCAAGGACTTACTATGGAAATATCCTCACCATGAGATTGTAAAGTGGCTACAAGTCCAAACCTTATATAATGGACTTTCTGGAATAATGAGAACCAAAATTGATGATGCTGCTGCTGGAGGAGATTTGATGGCAAAAGGAGAAGATCAAGCCTGAGACTTAATTGAAGAAATGGCAAATAATAATTCTTTGTGGCCAATAGAAAGGAGCATGATTCAACGAATCACAGGAATTTATGAAGTTGGAGCCAACATAGAAGTGAATGCCAAGCTAGATCAGATATGCAAATTCTTGGAAACTCTCGGCATGCAAAGTAATATTGGATCCACAAGTTCACCATATGGAGGAGCACCAGAACCAAACCAACATAAAGAAACGGTGAATTACATCAACACTTTCAACAGACATGGGAACAATCCATATCCCAACACCTACAACCCAGGGTGGAGGAATCTTCCCAATTTCACATGGAGCAACAATTCAAGGCAAATGAACAACCCACCACCCGGATTCCAACACCAAAACAAAGGCCAGGAGCAGGAAAATGAAACAGTAATAGCAGAAGTGCTCACCCATTTGAAAAAGATAGAAGCAAAACATGACTCTCAAGCAGCTAGGTATGATGCTTTGTTTCAATCCCATGCAGCATTAATTCAAAGTCAATATGCTTACATTAAAGCACTGGAGAATCAAATTGGACAATTGGCCAATGCTCAGAGTTATAGACCGCCAAGTAACCTTCCTAGCAACACAGAACCAAATCCAAGGAACATGTGGAATGAGCAATGTCATGCCATCATGTTAAAAAGTGGTACTGAAATCAATAAAAATGTTGGAGTCAAGGCAACTGCTGAGGAAGTTCCAAAAGAAAACAGCGAAGCAGTTCCACAGATGAAGGAAAAAGAAGCAAAGGAAAAAGATCAAATCACTTTACCTCCACCTTTTCCACAACGTCTCCAGAAGAATAAACTAGACAAGTTGTTTTCTCGGTTTTTGGAGATCTTCAAAAAATGTATATCAATATTCTATTTGCAGAAGCTTTGGAACAAATATCCAGCTATGTCAAATTCATGAAAGACATTCTTTCACAAAAATGGAGATTGGGAGATTATGAGACAATAGCATTATCAGAAGAATACAGCGCCATCATTCAAATGAAACTTCCCCCAAAGTTGAAAGATTTTGGTAGTTTCACTGTTCCTTGCACTATATGAGAACATGACTTTGGTAAGGCTTTGTGTGATTTAGGTGCAAGTGTTAACTTGATGCCTTTTTCTATTTATAGGAAACTACAGATTGGAGAAACATGCCCACCTCAGTCTTTCTGCAACTTGCTGATAGAACGCTCGTATTTCTGAGAGATGTAGTTGATGATGTGATGGTTAAAGTTGAAAATTTCATTTTCCCAACAGATTGTATTGTCCTTGATATGAAGGAAGACTAAGTCGTGCCGATCATCCTCGGGAGACCATTCTTGGCTACAGGTCCAACCATTATTGATGTACAAAAATGGGAAATAACCATGAGGGTACAGGACCAAGAAGTAACATTCAATGTTTTCAAAGCCATGAATTTCCTGAATGATGAGAATGAGGAATGTTTCATACTTGATGTGATAAATAGTGCCGTCCAGACCTACGATGCAATACAAAGTTCTACTGACAAACTTAAAGCATGTCAATTTCCTGTGGAGCCTGAAGATAAAGTGTACGGTGTACTGAAGAAGCCAAGTCTTGCCCTACAAGAAACAGAAGATAAACAGTTCCACCAGCTCAATGAATTGGAGGAATTTCACATTCAACCTTTTGAGAATGCAAAATTGTACAAAGAAAAGGCCAGGAAAAAACATGATGAGAAGTTAGGGTGCATACAACTGGAACCAGGGCAGAAGGTACTATTAAACAAATCAAGGGTGAAACTCTTCCCATGGAAGCCAAAATCAAAGTGGTCAGGTCTTTTCCTAATCAACAAGGTTTTTCCAAATAGAGCCGTTGAGTTACATGATCCTAACTCCAATAAAACATTCAAGGTTAAATATAAGCGTGTCACGCACTACTGGGGAGAATCAATTGATCGATAAAAAGAAAGTGTCACACTTTCAGATCCAGCCTAACGTTGGGTAGTCATGTCTAACTGACGACGTTAAACTTAGTGCTAGCTGGGAGGCAACCCATGTAAATTTGTGTATATATTGTGATCTAGTTTGTTTTATTGTGTTTAATTTGTGTAGGTAAAGTCAGATTTCAGGATGGAATAAGTTCTCGCAAATCTTCACAAGCAATTTCCTTCTCTCCCTCAAAATTCTCTGATGAAAGTCTACAAAGCTCGCTTGGAACGGATGAGACTACTGATGATCAATGGTATTCCTACCGACATTCATTGGATTATTGAAGCACGGGTCTGATGGGAAGGTGAGTCTTCTGAATCTTTTATTTCACATCTACCTGGTTAGGAAGAATCACATTTGCTAAAATGAGAAGAGCTAAAAGAATGGGTGTTTGCTACAAATATGCTCTATGTTTTGTAATACTCGTTGTCGTTCTTTAGGAATGGTATCTGATAACTGTGAAATAAGATTAATTTCATTAGGGATGGCTTGATTAAGGAGTCTTTGGATGACATATCTAAAACTCTTGAGACGCATCCCAGTGGATGTGTGTATCACGAAATTCGCATGTTATATATACAATTCTGAAAAGAAAGACAATAGTATAGTCTCGGGAATCTGACTCAAAAAGACCTTGTTTGCCAATTTATAAGAAAATCGGATGGGAAGCTTGTCCCTGGCGTATAGACATTAATCAAGCTGTTATTTTCTTGTAAATATTATATCTCTTTGTCTTTTCCTAATAATTGTGATTTGTTTTGTTATTTTCTTTTATTTTCTCCGACAGGATCCAGACCTTTTTGACTATCACGATTTACTGTTTAACTAATAATTATCATTTGGCAGGTACTTGTGCTATTATTTTTACTCACCATTTTCAGGTATTATAAATTCAACTCATCATTGCACTTTTGAAGACATCTAGATAAAAATGGAAGTTACTTCAAGAAGACAAGTTGAAAACATTTGTGTGTTTTGCGGTACTAGTGTTGGTGTTAAACTAGAATATGTAACGGCAGCACATGAATTGGGTCGAGTCATTGCTGCAAGGAATATGCACTTAGTATATGGCGGTGGCAATTTTGGACTTATGGGGATCGTTTCAAAGGCTGTACAGGAATGAGGCAGTCAAGTTTTGGGAATCATCCCAAAACCTTTGGCGGAGGAAAATCTTATTGAATCATCAAACGGAAAGGAACTAATCGTGCTAGGTATGTCTGAACGACTGGTAGAAATGATTAACCGTGCTGATACGTTTATTGCTTTGTCAGGTGGCTTGGGCACGATGTAGGAAATTTTTACAGTACTATCATATGTGGACTTAAACATACATCAGAAACCCCTTGGACTGTACAACGTTGATGGATTTTATGATTTTCTTTGTATATTTCTTAATGATGCCCGGAGAAATGGATTTGTGTCAAAACCTGTAAAAGAACTCATCTTCACTGCCAGAACTGCCCCAGATCTAATTGACCAAATATTAGCCTTTGAACCACATATTGACCCTATCCTTTCCAAAATAAATTGGTCCGATAACGATCGTGGTAAGAGGCGTCAGAGAAATCTGGATCTTAACCTTTAACTTTTCATTTAGATGTAGAATTTCAGCTAACTAGGTACGATTTTCTAAACTCTTCTTCTATTGTTTAAGACATTTGGGACAATGTCTCATTTAAGTTTGGGGGAGGGGAATAGTTAATTAGTACCTTGTTTTTATTGTTTTATTTTTGGTATAATTTTTTCGAAAAAAAAAATCAATAATTTTACAAAAAAATCAAAATTTTTTTTTTGTGTTTTTGTGTTTTTAACTTGATTAATCAGGTGAAATTGGTGAGAGATAGTTGTGTAAGGAATTTCCACTCCTGAGACGTATCTCAACCTATTTCGGAATAAGTTAATTTTTGTTTATTTCATTTTGAATTATTTAATTTGTGAATTCTCTATAATACTGACTAAAATGGATCTTCATATGCTCAGTTGACTGGTATTATCAACTTGTATGGTAACATACGGACATGAGAAGTAATTGAGGAGTTTGTAATATTCAGTGCTCTAGTTTAATTGGAGGAAGCATCTAAAAAAGAGATGGGATAAAAAAGAAAAAAAATATGTATAAAAAAAATGTCCGAGATCCGAGTTATTAAGTCTGTAAGGGTATCTTAACACCTAGTGCCCTAAAACCAACTGGTTTGGGAGTCACTGGCCCAAAGATCGTTACATGGATCGAAGAGGTTGCCAAAAAAATATATATATCTGAAGTCTGAGTAATTAAGTCCGTAAGAGTGTCTTAACACCTAGTGCCTTAAAGCCAACTGGTTTCGGAGTCACTGGCCCAACGCTCGCTATATAGATGGAAGATATTGTATATAAAAAAAAAACAAAAAAACAAAAAATCAAGAAAAAAATCAGAAAAATTAGAAAAATTATTGCATTGCTTAAAAAAATGTGTGAATCTGATATAACTTTAGGACAAAAATATTACACTCTTTTCAACTATACTTGTGACTATTGTGGGCAAAATGAGTTGATTAATATTTTTTTGGCTTTTTATATGGAAAATGGTAAAAATAATCAGAGAATTTACTTATTCGGTAATTTAGAAAGAAACAAAATAATTATTGACTTGGATAAGAGGTTTCACCTGTTTAGTCACTGACTTCTTTATCTCTTTTCTCTTGTCTTTTTGCTTTTGTGTGCATTAGTTTTACTATCTTTTTACTTTTATAAGACGTTTGTGGGTATCCTCACTGTAAACCCTCACGAGACTATAACTCGTCCACTAGGGACAATTAGAGGTTTAAATGCTTGTTGCATATGGTAAATGCAACCGTGATCCCTACGAAAGTGGCTTAGTTAAATTTTAATTGTTTATTGTATTTTATTTTGTTGTTTTGCTCGAGGAATAGAAAAATGTTAGGTTTGGCGGTGTGATGAGCGGAAAATATATCAATATTTACCGCCCTTTTACCTAATATTTTATTTAGTTTCTCGGGTTTGATGAATGTTTTGATGTGTTTTTGATAAATAAAGTATTGAGACTTAATGGAATCAACTCGGGGCTAAAACGATAAAATCCAAATCAAAAAATGGCGAAAACGGAAATTTACTATACGCGTCACTAAGTGCAGTCCTAAATTCCAATTTTGTACAAGTTTGTTATTTTGGCCATAACTTTTTCATCTGATATCCGATTGAGTAGATTAAAGTTTCTGATTAAAGAAGACATAAAGATCTACAACATTGAAGTTTTAAATATTTTCGAATTCGGAAGTTTTCAAGACCGAAATTGATGAATAATCCAGTGTATTTTGTTTTCAAAATAGAAAATAAAATAAAAAAATAAACATTGTCAAACTTCCACCAAACATTCTTGAATGATCAGAACCTTAGGACAAATTCAAAATTTTAATTGGTATCAGAGCCTGGCCTCGATCCTTGACCGTTTAGCTATGGAAATAAGTCAACCCTTAAATTATCCCCCATTCTTTGATGAGACAAAGTACTTGCATTGGAAGGTTCGTATGAGAGAGTTCCTTAAGTCCTTAGATGGGAGGGTCTGGATGACAGTAGAGTACATGTGTAAACCTCTCGTGGTTATGGTTGATAGGGTCTTCTCCCTTAAAGATAAAATGACCTGGACTAATAAAGAATTTGACGCGAGCAATAGGAACATCAAGGAAATTAATGCCATTCATGATGTCATTTGCTCCGCTGAGTTTAAGAGAATCTCAATGTACGAGATAGCCAAGGATGCATGGGAAATCCTTCAGATTGTGCATGAAGACACACTGTTAGTTAAGAATAATAGACTCCAAGAGCTTGCCACTAGGTTTGAGGTCGTTAGGATGAAGGATGATAAAACCTTTGATGAGTTCTACGCTAAGATTAACGACATTGTTAACTCTAGTTTCAACCTAGACGAGAATATTCATACAAAAATAATAGTTAGGAAAATTCTTAGATCATTTCGTGATCAGTTTTTACCAAAGATCACAGCAATCGAGGAAAATAATGATTTAAATCACTTTAAATAGAGGACCTCATAGGAAAACTGCAGGTGTATGTGAAAAAATTCATGGATATAGAAAGGCCAAAACCATAGCGATGAAGATCGCAAAGGAAGTTCATTTTGATCCGTCAAGTGATGACAATGATACTACCTTGCGGATTCTAAATTGACAATGTTTGCTAAAAGGTTTAGGAAAATTCTTAGGATGCAGAAAAGTGACCGTAAAACTTATAGGGTTATGGAGGACAATCCTATAAAGAGTAGCCATAGTAGGAGGGAGTTTAAAGAGGATAAGGAAATCAAACCTAGAGCTATCCAACACCATGAATGTGAAAGGTATGGGCATATTAGATCTGAGTGTCCCACATACCTAAATTCTAAAGGCAAGAAAGTCATTGTAGCCTCACTTAGTGATTCAGAAAGTGACCATACTTCTAATGAGTCTCCTAAGGAGAAAATAAATTTCATTGCTTTTTACTGCTAGTGTTGTAGGTGGGAGAGAGGATAAATTTAGTGATGAATATGCTGGATCAGAATTCTCTCACGATGACTCTATAGATGAGGATAGTCTTCAGGTAGCTTATACTGAACTGTTTAATGAGAGTCTCACTTTCAAGAAGACTAACAATGAGGTCAATAAGTGGTTGAAAGAAGTGGAAATAGAAAAGAATGAAATTCAAGCCAAACCTTCCAAGAGCCTTAGTGTTATTGATCACCTCAAGAAGCGGAATAAGTATCTAGTTAATAGAGTTAAATTTTTGCAAGTAGAACTTTAAAATGCTAGAATACCGATTTATGTATTTTCCAGTGCGACTGAGAAGCTAGACTGCAAGTTAGGGACTGACATGTCTTCATGTGACAATAGATGAGTAGATTTTTTTTGAGTCGAGCTATGACAAAGGTCTCATCGTCTAAAATTGTGTCTGTCTCTCATTCATGTAATCTAGGTAAGAAATATGTTATTAAATGTCATAAAAATACTTATGTTGTTTCTTGTCATTTGTCCCAACCTCATTCTACAGGTGTGGTGGGTAAACCTTACTCTCGTCCGAGGTTTGTGCCTGTGTGCCAACACCATGGCAAGGCAGAACACATTAGACCTAAGTATTTCATGTTGCACAGTCATAAGTAAAAGCCTAAAAGTATTTCAACTAGGTTTGATTCTTTGAATCTAGCGTTTCAAGTTTCTGAACTAGCTAAACATACTACTTATTAGTGAGAAATTTGCACTACTAACTAGGAGTCCTCAAGTGAATGAGACTCTTAAGAAAGTTTGGGTGAGGAAGTGAGATTACTTCTCATCACATTCTAAATGCCTTGAACCTAGCAGTCATGATGAAATGTACTTCGGTGTAACTCTACTTAGTTATTGTATTCATTTTCCCATTGCATGTGCGCGCGCGTGTGTTTTAAATTTTTACACGACTTCATGTTTTTATTTTCACTGTATATTGGTGTGTGTGTTTTTTTGTTATATGTCTCTTGATATATAGGATGGAAATCTGGACATAAATTTCATAGCCGATTCTAAATGAATGATAGTATAATTTGCACTCGGGAATACAACTCCACGTATCACTGCATAATTAACAAGCCATGTTGTGTCTTTTATTGTTTTTTTGTGATAAAAATACAAAAGAATATAAAATAAGAAAGACCAAAAATATTTTATAGCTTGTTAGAGCATGAAAAGCTTGTTGCATATGATCTTATAATGTACGATATATGGTTATGCATGTATAATATGCTTTTTATTTTTCTTGATGCTCCATGTGCATGAGTGTTATTAATTCATTTATAATTTTAATTCATTTAATAATTATCATATAATTATTAAACCATATATTAAATTTTAATATATAGTTCCAAATCTGACAATTAATATTATTCTTATTAATAATATTTATACATATGTGAGTATGTAATTGGACTATCCAATTATACTAAATCAGCTATGGTATATCGACCTAGTACATGGACCAAATAGACCTACGGTTCCGAGCACCAATAATGTCGAAATATTAATTAAGATCTTAGTTAAATATTCTGAATTATTAACTCCAGGTTATTCCACTAAAAACCCGAAGTTGCACTCTCGTTGCCGTAGATGATATATTAAGCCGAACCAAGTTGGTGTCCATCGATATAGTCACTACATACGATATGACCATTCACGAGTATCTCGTAATTAGAGACTGGTCATAATGTCTGTTATACCCCTCTAATTATTTATACCTTAAGTAACATTGATTCTCTAATGAACGATTTATTCATAACGATTATGAATTTTAATCTTTCTATTCATAATAGAAAGACTTTAGCGCTCAAATCGTTCAAGTACCGAATCAACCCCTTAAGAAAGATACTCATCTACTTCTCGCAAGAATGAGTGAACTCCATGTCTATGTAAAACATTCCCAGCTACACAACAGACCATGCCCCCAAAGTACGTAGCTATTGGTCGGGACTGCTACACTAACCTCACCTTTGTAAATCAAAGGACATAGCCTGCCATGCAGGAGTTCGTAGTAAACTCAAGATTAAGATCAATCCATATATGACCATCTAGTAGATTGAAATGACTTTCTTTGTTTAACGGATATAATAAGAATGTCATTTCCATCTGGGTCCAGTCCTATATTATCACATCATATAATGTTCTTTCATTCTCATGTCTCTACATGGAAGATCCCGGATCAAGGTCGCCATATAATTATAGAATGAACCGCAGCTATAGATAAACCACAAATAAAGTACTCGCTTTGTTTGCTCTATGTGGACTATTTAAGATTAATAACTTCATACTTAAATCCTCTTGTGAATAACACTTCTACACTAAGTTTGAAGGTACATAAGTAATCTAGGGTATTCAAGATAATTTATAATATGCGAATATTAAACAAACACTTTGATAAATTAATATTGCATCATTTTATTTCAAAACACATAAAGCTGTTTACATTACACGTAGCTCTAGGGCATACTTCTCAATAATCTCCCAGTTGTACTAGAGCAAATGGGACATGCCTGTAATCCTAGACCATCTAGGTGACCTTCATATTCTTTAGCCGACAAGGTCTTTGTAAATGGATCAGCCAGGTTCTCTGCAGATATAATCTTTGTGACGGTAACGTCTCCTCTCTACATTATCTCCCTGATGAGATGATATTTCCTCTCTATATGCTTTCCCCCTTGTGGCTTCTTGGTTCTTTGGAGTTTGCCACTGACCACTATTATCGTAATAAAGTTTGAGTGGTCTATCTATATCTAGAACAACATACCGATCTCCCAAGAATTTACGGAGCCAGACTGCTTCTTTAGCTGCTTCACAAGCTGCTACATATTCATCATCCATGGTAGAGTTAGCAATGCAAGATTGCTTTATACTTCGCCATACTATGGCCGCACCACCTAGGGTAAACACTGATCCAGACATTGATTTCCTAGAATCGACATCTGTCTGAAAATCAGAGTCTATATATCCCCTTATGATCATATCCTCCCCGGCAAATACACAAGCATATAATCTCTTGTTTTCTTAAAGAAACTTGAGAATGTGTTTCACAGCCACCCAGTGATCCAATCCTGGGTTCGACTGAAACCTACTGACTACTCCCACTACAAAACAGATGTCTGGTCTCGTGTATAATATAGCATACATGAGACTACCAACTGTTGAGGCATATGAGATATGTCTCATTTCCTCAACATCTTGAGGTGTCTTAGGAGACTGTTCATTTGACAAATGAATTTCATATCGATAAGGTAGATTACCTTTCTTGGAATTCTACATCCCAAATCGCACAAGGATCTTGTCGATATAGGGATGCCTGAGACATAGCTAACAGTCATTTCTTACGATCCCGAAGTATCTGAATCCCAAGAACATAACTGGCCTCTCCCAAATCTTTCATTTGGAATTGTTTAGCTAGCCAGGTTTTCACGTCCGATAATATCTTTACATCATTCCCAATGAATAGAATATCATCGACCTATAAACAAGAAAAACCACTTTCTCATCAATGACGCGCTTGTATACACAAGGCTCATCAACATACTGCTCAAAATTATAAGACTTGATAGTGGTATCAAATCTTATATTCCAAGATCGAGATGTCTGCTTAAGTCAATAAATGGACCTTTGCAGCTTGCAAACCTTTTTCTTTTGACATTGGGCTATGAACCCCTCTGGTTGTATCATATAGATACTCTCATCAAGATTGCCATTCAAGAATGCAGTCTGGACATCCATTTGCCAAATTTTACAGTCATAATATGCGGAAATGGATAGAATAGTGCAGATGGATTTGAGCATGGCTACTGGCGAGAAAGTTTCCTCATAGTCAACTCCCTCTTTCTGGGTATAACCCTTGGTAATTAGCATATCCTTGAAGGTCTACACATTCCCATCTGCTCCCCTCTTCCTCTTGTAGATCCACTTGCAACCTATGGGTTTCACCCTCATTAGGTTGGTCTATAAGTTCCCAGACTGAGTTAGAGTACATAGACTTCATCTCTAGGTTCATGGCTTTGAGCCATTCCTCTTTATTAGAATCATCCATTGCACTATGATAGGTCAATTTATCATCTATACCATCACTGGATGCGACAACTTGTGCCTCTCCAACTCCAAGATAGCGATCATGTTGTTGTACAACCCTCCCATTACGCCTAAGTGGTAGATCATTCTGATGAGCTTGCATCTGACGCTCAGATGTCAAATGGTGCTATGTATTTGTCAACTATCATTGACGATAGTGTGCTGGTCGAACCAGCAAGTAACTCTTCGAGTAACACTTTACTTCGAGTTTTGAACTCTCTCATATAATCCTCTTCTAGAAATATAGCGTTTGTCGTAACAAACGTTTTTTTTATCATCAACACTATAGAAAAATCCACCCCTAGTCTCATTAGGATAGCCTATAAATAGGTACACTTGAGAATGTGGCTCCAACTTTGTAGTCTTATTCTTCAGCACATCTGCTGGACACCCCCATATGTGGAAATATCGTAAACTAGTTTTATGACTATTTCACAACTCTGAGGAAGTATTAGGAATAGACTTAGATGGAACTACATTAAGGATATGCACTGCAGTTTGTAGTGTATATCCCCAGAACGAACTAGGTAGTGAGCTATAACTAAACATAGACCTCATCATGTCTAGTAGGTTCCGATTTATCCTCTCTGCAACACCATTTTACTGTGGTGTTCCAGGTGCTGTGGGCTAGGATACTATCTCATGCTCAACCAAGAATTCCTCGAAATCTCTGTCAAGGTATTCTCCTCCATGATCTGATCGTAGAGTTTTGATTGTTTTACCAAACTGGTTCTCAACCTCAACACGATATTCTTTGAACTTTTCAAAAGTATCTGACTTGTGTTGCATTAGGTAAACATACTCATATCTAGAATAATCATCAATGAATGTGACGAAGTATTCAAAACCACCTCGGGCTCTTATATTCATCGGTCCGCAAACGTCTGAATGTATTAGCTCATCGGTTGACTGGCTCTTATACCTTTTCCAGTAAAAGATCTTTTGGTCATTTTTCCTTCTAAATAGGATTCGCAGACTGGTAAAGTTCCGAGTTTTAACTGGTTTAAGGCTTCGTTCTTTATCAATCTGTCTATCTGGTCAAGGTTGATATGACCAAGTCTAAGATGCCATAGATATGTGTCATCGTGAGAAATCTTTGGCCATTTAGTTTTCTCAACCTTCAATATTTCAGCGTTGAGTAGTGACCTATGTATTAACGGTCTTAACACATACAAGTTATTTTATGAGTTTCTTGTGCATATGGTTAATCCATTTCTATCAATAATAACTAAATTTCTATTAAAAGACACTGAATTACCATCATCCAAAAGTTTAGAAACAGAAATCAAATTCATGGGAAAACCAGGAATGAATAACATATTGTTCAAATTTAAATAACTGTTATTTGTATAATTTAAACTAGAAACTCCCACTGTTCTTGCTAACACGACATCCCATGGCCCGACCCTCATGGTGTAGTCACCTTCAGCAAGGTCCCTCCATGAGTCAAGTAGCTGCAAAGAAGAACAAATTTGATTAGTGGCTCCAAAGTCAATAATCTAGGCGAATTTATCATCCCCCACTAATAGAAATTCAATAATGAGTAAATCATATTTACATGTTTCCTTTTTCTCCTTCATCTCAGCAAGGTATTTAGGACAATTCCTTTTCCAATGCCTATTCTTGTTGCAGTGGAAATATTTTCCCTTGGGCTTGGCATCCTTGGAGCATTTCTTGTTCTTCTTCTTCATGGGCTTTTCCTTAGCCTTCCCAATGCTATTCTTCTTCATCTTTGCAGATTTAGAAGACTCGGTAACATTTGCCTCAGCACCGAACTTACGAGGATCCACAAGCATGGACTCATAATGGGTGAGCTCATTAAGCAGTTGGGTCAAAGTAAAAGTCAACTTGTTCATAACATAGTTGCTTTAAACTGCATGAAACTCTTTGAAAGAGTTTTCATAATCATGGTCACCTGGCTGCGCTCGTCAATACGAGCTCCAAGGGTTTCAACAATGTTGAGATAGGTCATCATCCTCAAGACGTTCTCTCGGTCTGATGTCTCATCCTTCATCTAGTAGTCATCGCTGAGACCATGGCCTCATGACGTTGACGCTCCGAAGGATGCCCAAACATGTCCTGCAATGACTCCATCATCTGATATGTTGAAGCCATAGGTTCATGCTTTGCAGAAAGAACCTTAAACATCCTTGCTAGCAAATAGTAGCAGGCTTTCTCATTAGCTGCGACCCATTTCTGGTAGGTATAGCGCACAATTTGGCCAGCATTTCTGGCCAGCTCAAGAGGACTCTCCTCCGTCAAGACAAACTTTAAGTCTTTGCAGACCAGAATAGCATTCATGTTACTTTTCCACTTTACATAATTTTCTCCGTTAATTTATCGTTTGAAAGTATGGAAATAATTAGAGAAACCATGGATGAAAAAAAAACATGCATTTAACATTCATTCATCACATATTAAAATCATCAAATAATTTTGCATAAAATTAAACATGATGCATGAATCCATGAATAACGAATTCGAAACCTAAGAGAATTACTATGCCACGGGAATCTATCATCCCATAAGTAAGTACCGCCGTAGGGTAGGTCAAGTACTTGCATGATAGATCGAGATAATCTCAGTCGATTAATATATGCGGGAATAACTCTTATTCCTATATTAAACAACTACCGTTTCATTTGATCAAGGAATTTTATTAACAGTTAATTATTCATTTGTGAGTGTGACCCGCCATTTCGGGATTCTTAGACTTAACGAGTGAAGTTTCGCCGTAGGGTAGGTCAGTTCACAAGATACATCTAGAATTCCTATCCTTTCGGAATCCAAACCTGATATTGACCCAAAATGGACATCATTCATAAGGGGACGAAAGCAAAGTTGTCTTGAGGAACCTTTTGAATCTCACGTTTTTGGACTAACAATGGAGATCGCGGGATATACTGTCGTATATCCCTCTCACTCACTATTTTAAAATTAAGGTTTTTATTTATAAAATATCTAATATTTTAATTTAACTAGTGTATATAAATTTATGGTGGCTAAATCATAACTTTTATTTACACTATTCACCATTAGTGACCTAACCAATTTTAACTCTTAAAATTTATATCACTAATTATCCATCAGTCTCTACTAATTGTATTACTCAATTAAACTAATTTAATTAGAATGATACTAATTACCTATTATATTTTAACTCTTAAAATATTAGAACACTAATATATTTAAAATTTTAGAATCCTAAAAAGGTCAAGATTTATATTAAACTATTTAATTAATCTTAGTATGTTATAAATCCAATGGTACATGGAATTATATCCCGAGTGCAGACCATGTTACCGTCCATTTGGATTCGACTATGGAATTTATGTATGGGTTTCCATCATATATACTGGTGGAATTTATTTTGCACTTATTAAGCCTAATATATTAGAATTCAAATTTTAAACCATAAAACTAATTAATCAAATTAATTATTTTTCCATGCATATCATAATTTAATTTAAACATTTTAAATCACATAAAATCATATTTCATGTATATAATGACTATTGATCGGTGGTAAACACACACGTAACGTAAGCGCACGTATCACTCAAGTAGTATAAAAATATCGATCCCACGAGGACTTAATTTCTGTTGTTGTTATTAATTATTGATGCTAAATGTTTACAGGAATCTAATTAAAAGGAGAAGTAAATGATTGCTTTTGGTTGGTTTAATATGGATTTGCGAAATAAATAAATAAAAATACAAAATAAAATACTAAGGAAAATAAACAAAAGACAGAAACATCTAGAGTTATGACTCCACACAATATTATTCTAATGATGAATTGATTTTCTTATACATGTGAAATAAATTAGTTTGTTAACCTGGAACACGAAGTTATACAAATGCCTTTGTCGATGGTCAGATGCAAACACCCAAATAACTCAATTAATCATATGTTTATGTTAACCAAGTTACCTGAATTCATTAAGTTCAAGTTCCAATTATAGCTACCTCCGCCCGACAGGTATATGTCTATCCTGAAATGAAATCTATTAAGGGTTAGCTATCCTTAAGTGAGATTGGGAGCTATTGAATCTAAGGATGAAACCTAAAATCCTTTTTCCAAGTTCATTTTAAGTTTACCATATAAATCTTATTGGTGATCAGGCAACAAGAAGCATTAAGCTTAAGATTCAATAAACAAACTAAAGCCTTTAACATAATATATTTAAATCAATTATTAAGCATATGAATATTGTGTTTCATCACTTCCCTAGAATAAAAATAAAATGGTGGGGTTAGGGGATCCACTTTTACTATATAGAAATTTTCAGTGATATTACCAACCAACCATATAGGCGATATCCTGATTAAGTCAGATTTTCAATTAAGTCCGACCGACCATAAAGGCGGTGTTATTATTTGTCCAAACAGTAATATTGGCGGTCACCCAAATAACCCAATTAATCATCTGTCACCTAAAGACCGACCATATATGTGGTGTCACATTATGTCAAATAAATAAAATCAGCCATGAAGGCGGTATAACCTTTAGTCAATAATAAATTATAATTTCCATATTATAATTAAGGGAGATTAATCTAAACTATAATAATAAAAACTTCACCCTTCCCCCAGCGGAAATTTAACTATTAAACATAAAAGAATTGTAAAGAAAATAAACTACAACTATTATTGAAAATAAAAATACATAATTTAAATTACAAAAACTAAACATAGAAGATACAATCCTTAGATCCTTATTAGAACCTCAAGGAAAGTATGAAATTTACAAATGAAATGGCTTGGTATTTATAGGAAAAGAAAAAGGCTTCCACCAATTTCTCCACCGATTTCTCCACAAAACACTCCACCAAACATACCACAAACATTGAACCAAACATGGCACTTGCATGTTTGGTGGAAGTTTGACAAATTTTATTTTTTTTTTTATAATGATTTTAGTAATTAAACATAACACAATTGCAGATTGTTCATCAATTTCGGTCTTGAAAACTTCAGAATTCTAAATTCCTACGATCGTCAAAGTTGTAGATCTTTGAATCTTCGTAAATTTGGAACTTGACTCACCTCAATCCGATATCAGATTAAACAGTTATGGCCAAAATAAAAAATTGCACAAAGCTGAAATTTCTGAAATTATACTTCGTTAGAACGCCATTTCAAGTTTTCAACCTCCAAAATCCATATGTCAAGTCCAAATTCTGCCATTATTTGTTCCATATTTCGTCCTGAATGATTCCATTGAGTCTCGATTTTATTTTATATGCAAAATAAACTAAAACACATCAAAACGTTCATAAAACTCCAGAAACTATACAAAATATTAAGTAAAAGGAGCGGTAAATATTGATATAGTTTTCTCTCATCAACTATGCATCCAATGCATGTTATGGCATGTAAAATGCAAGAGTAGGCACCCTAAGCTATATGCCATGTTATTCAAACAATTCGAATTAAACAAACATATAACATAAAAATATTTCGCATTGGCCGAACTCTTATTTTTCCTATACTAATCTAATTAGTGCAAAAATACTCAAGGCATCCTTTGGTCTTCAAATCACGCTCCAAGGTGGTGTTGTCTCCTTTTGCAACTTCGGTGCTCCAAATTACAACAATTGAAATTTTACATTGGAAAGTAAAAATTACAACAATTGTAAACAATGGACTTATGGCCTTACATCCCAAAATCAAAACCAACTAAAAAATAAGAGCCAGAAAAATTTACGACCAATGTAAAATCCATTCATCACATGAAAAATAATCATAATTCATTAAATGAATATTATATTGTGCCTACTCATCTAAACATACATATCAATAATTATAACTCATATAAACATATTAAAAATAGTAACTTTAAGAGAAAAGATAAGGGTTAAGAACACTTTTCAACCTTGCTCTCAATGTCAATTGTAGGAAACGCTTTCCTCGAGCAGCAGAAACGGTTTAGGTACATGGATCGGACTAGAAAACTTTTTTTGCCCTTCTCATTTGAACGTCGAATGCTACTGCTATCACCATTGAAATTTTGCTTCAGTTTTAGACAAAATTCCAGCCCCAAAATAGCCCCAAAACTGTCCCCGAACAACCCCGAACAGCCAGACAAAAATTGGACTGTTTTGGACTCGATTCCCGCCCAACATACTACAGGAACAGCCGCTGAAATGCGTGGACAGCGGCTGTGGTTTGGTTCTAATTTTTCACGTGAAAACAATACCAAAACATCCTCAAAACATCATAAAATATTCCCCAAAAATTTTGGATTAAAACGAAACCGAACGGAGATCCGTTTCACCAAGAAATGGAAGGCAATGAGCCAAAAATAATGCAAACTGTTGAGTACAAAGAGAAAGAGATGAAGATGAAATTTATTCGAAACCACAAGTCTTCCGAACTATATCTCATTACCAATTGAAACTTGTGTGAGTAAGACTCACAAAATAGTCTCTAAAAGTTTTAGAGATTGAGTCACACAAACAACTTTTGTTCTTTTGATTATTTGTTTTCTTCTTTATCTTTTGTTTTTGATTTCTCAACTTTTGATAGAATTGGAGAAGTAGAAGAAAGGTGGCTAGGGTTAGAATGAATGGCTTGGCAAAAAGAAAAAAAATCATTTTTTATACTTAGGGTTTATTATTTCCAAAATAAAGAAAACCCTTCCCCTTTCCACCATGTAGCATTCGGCCAAGGCAAGGAATTTTGAAATTTTTGTAACAATAAATTTTCAATTACCATAATTGAAAATATGTTACAAAATTAAAAGGCTATCACCTTTTGAAAGTGTAACCACCTAAAATATCCAAGTGTTTCCAAAACCCAAAATTTGGAATTCATATTTTAGCCCTATTAAATTATATCAAATATAATTAATATTAATTCATTTAATAATTATCATATAATTATTAAAACCATATAATAACTTTTAATATATAGTTACAAGTGGGACAATTAATATTATTAATCATATTAATAATATTTATACATATATGAGTATATAATTAGACTATCCGATTATACTAAATTCGCTATAGTATATCGAGCTAGCACGGGGACCAAATAGACCTACGGTTCCGATCTCCAATAATCTCGAAATATTAATTAAGCTCTTCGTTAAATATTCTGAATTATTAACTCAAGGTTATGTAAGTGTCCTAGACATGCCACGGGATCTCTAAGTGTGATTCGTGTGTGAATAAAATCAAAAATAAGTTGCAGAGGACTTACATTGATCGGCTTGAGTTCAAAACTTTTATGGATGTTGAAGCTTCCAAGCTCATGGGTGAGTATCCCTATCACCATCATTTGACTCTCATATGTGCTAGCAAGAACAAAAGGAACAAATTTTATCTCCCAAGGAGAAGCAAATTTGCCCTAGAGAGAGAGAAGTGATCGCCCAATTTGAAACAAGGCCATTCGGCCAAGCTTCACAATAGAGGCAATCGGCCAATTGAAAATTTCAGAAGCCATTAGCTTTTGGCTTATTCGGCCAATAACCAAAAAGGAAGCATTTAATGGCCACTCTGTGCGCCAATTGAGAGAGACAGAAAATTCAATGGCCTTTGTTTTTGTTTCTTTCGGCCAATCACTTTTCATTTTGAAAAGTCAAATGGCTTTTGGCCTTTGTTTCCAAAACATAGGCAGTGACGTTTTTTAACCAAAAAACAAAAGAATGAATATATTGGCCATTCGGCCAAGGAGAGAGAGAAATAAAGAATTTCCAAAAAATTCAATAATTAATAATTTTTGATGGTAGGTTTGATGGGTTAGTCAAATTCAATTCAATATCCCAACAACTTCCATCAAAAATTGACTAGTTGATATAAGTGAGTGGGTCCCACCACTTTTGAATTCAAAATTCAAATTACTTATACAACACACTTCGGGCTCGAGTTCGTTTAATCCGATTAAACGAATTTTCCGTCGCGTCGTAATTAAATCTAATTTAATTAAATAATTATGCCTCACAAAATTATTATTAAAGTCGCTTACGAATTAATTCCAAATTAATTCGTTCGCTAGAATTAAAATCCAATTTAATTCCGCGTTGAAATCCGATTTCATTTAATATATCTGATATATTATTTTAGCCCAATTAAATAAATTAAATAGTAAAATCTAATTTAACTATTAAATTTACTTTAGCGATTAATTCCAAATTAATTGTGTTCTCTCCTCTCGACGAATTTAATCCTAGATAAATTCTCGGCGCAATTAATCCCGGATTAATTCTTTCTCTGATAATTAATCCCAGATTAATTCTTGTCGTAATTAATCCCAGATTAATTTTCTCTCTCATAATTAATCCCAGATTAATTTTTTTTCTCTCATAATTAATCCCAGATTAATTCTGTTGGAGTCAAATATCATTGGTCAATCTTTGGGATGCGACCCAAGAGATCCCTGGATATATTGGCAGTAAATACGGTTATCGGACTATCCAAATATGTGCGTACCCAGTACCACGTTCTTACCGATTTACAAGACATGGTTGGCTTCTAGCAAAACACCGTGCCTACCCAATTCTCCAGAAATATTCTTCTACGGAATATAAGATCTTTGTCAGGCGTAGTATACATTGTATTGCGCATTAAGATCCAGTATCAGATATCACATGCTAAGCTTGGGCTGGAATTGTGTCTGCCCCGTACGAAGCATATATCAGATCACTAGCAACTAGTCTCTTTTTGATCGGAAAGTCATGACCTAGTCATACTTCCCCGATGGCTATAGCACTTAGAGAACCAGTTAGGTATCCCTGTGTGATCATCATCTCCATATGACTGAAGTGATACTTCCTTCTTGACATCACACCCAATACACTATGATTCTCAGTATGCCCAGAAGAGGTGTACACAAAACCTGTTAAAGCCTCGGACGACCAAAACCAAAGTATATTGATTTTCGCAAGTATTAGCGATGCAAGTCTCAAGTTAAGACCAAATACACCTACCCGGATTCAGATTCCCATAGACACATAGTCATACTACCAATGAGATTCTGAGGGGTCTATCCAGAGCGAAGTTGTTTCCGTACCATCGGTAAACATAACCTCCTATTACACTTGCATGAGTATCCAATACCCAAATATATGAGAACTATGCCGTTACGCTTCCATAACACGCACAAGTGTAATACTAGCCTATTCCGCATTATCGATGTCCAGTCTCGATAATACTACGACTAAGGATATTTAATGATTAAACCTTTGTGGATTAATAATGTCTCATATCTTATTAATCATGTACTAATCATATGGACTTTTATCATTTATGTATCCAGGTAATCCAATTACAAATGATAAAAGAGCAATTTCCTTTGTCACATAGTTAATTTATACAACAACACCATGTTCTGTACAAATAGTGATGCTATAGGTCATATATGTCCAACAATCTCCCACTTGGCCTATAGCCAATCACTCAAGTGTCTTACACTTGAACTATGTACGGGTCACTCAAACTTCTACTGAGAAATGGCTTTCATCAGCGGATTTACAAGGTTATCATCTGATGCGATTTATTCGATCATTACATCACCACGATGTATGATCGAACGAATCAGATGAATTAGTTGGAGTACATACTTGGATCATTGATGAGACCGTGGTTCCTTAGCCTGTGCTGTAGCCTAGCTCAGCTGCTAACAGAACTACTCCTAATCTAATTAGGAATTTTATAGATCCAAAATGCTTCTTTTACTGCCTCAGCTGCAGCAATGTCTCATTTTTTTTATTTATTCGGCAATAGTATCTTGCTTGGAAGATTTCCAGCTCATTGTTCCGTTATTCAATCTATATACGTACCCTTATTGTGACTTACAGTCATTTTCATCAGTTTGGAAACTTGCAGTGGTGAACCCAGTCACCTCAAGCTCTCCTTTCCCCATATTCTCAGAAAGCATCCTTAGTTCATCCAAGATACTCAAGGATGTTCTTAACTTCAATCCAGTGACCATCACCTGGATTGGCCTGATTGCATCTACATATGCTCAAAGCTTATGAGACATCAAGTCACGTACATTTCAAAACGTACGAACACTGAGAAAGTGTCAGCAGCTTTCTAGATCTATCCCAGTAGATCTTTATTCCTAGAATAAAGTCTGCTTCTCCCAGGTATTCCATGGAGAATTTTTATGAAAGCCAAGCTTTTATCGATTACATCATGGGAATGTTATTGCTAAGAAGCAATACATCATTAATGTATAGGACATTCATTGTCAGTGTGCTCCCACTAACCTTCTTATATACACAAGAATCATCTTTGTTTTGAATTAAATCATATACCATTATAATTACATCAAACCGTTGATTCCAAGAACGCAATGCTCGCTTCAATCCATAAATGGATCGATTTACCTTGCAAACCTTGTTTGTATATTTTGGCACGACAAAACCATAGGATGTTGCATACAAACATCCTCCAAAAGGTTTCCATTAAGGAAAACGGTTTTGGCGTCCAGTTGTCATATTTCAAAATGAAATATGAAACAACATCAAGCATTATCCGAATGGTTTTATTCATGGCAACAGGTGAAAGAGTTTCGTCGTAGTGGACACTATGTCGTTGACGATACCCTTTCTGTACAAGCCTAGCTGTGTACATTTCATGTTGCCATCCATGTATGTCTTCCTTGAAGACTTATATAATACCAATAGGCACAATGCCTTCAGGTATATCAACCAGTATCCAAACTTAGTTGATATACATGGAATCCATTTCGGACTTCATGGCACTTTGCCATAAAAGGAGTCGATACCTTGTGTCACTTCCTCATACGTAGTCGGTTCGTCTTCCTCAATAAGATTGACATCTACATGAGGTGAGATCAGAAACCCATACCTCCTAGGTTATTTTCTGACTCTCTATGACCTACGCGGTTATTTTGTATTCGAAGATTGTGGTACAGTTTCATCCATGATGAACTATTTGTGTTTCGTAAAGGAGTCAGTGTCTGGAACAGTATTACTCCGATTTTCATCGAGTTTTACTTTCCTCCCACTTACCACTGCATATCAGAGTTCCTCTTAGGAAAATCGCATGGAGAGCAACAATTACATTGTTCTCTTGTGAGTTGTATAAGTACTATACTTTGGTTTCCCTATGACAACCTACAAATAGGCACTTATCCGATTTGGGTTCTAGTTTGGTACCATCCAAACATATGTCCAGCATTCCCAAATCTTCAGGAATGAGAAACTCAGATTCTTTCATGTTCATATCTAATATGAAGTCTGTCTAACAGATTTTCATGGAACCTTATTCAAAATAAGTATTGCACTGTTTAGTTTGTATCCTCAGAAGGAAATTTGTAGCTCAGGGCGACTCATCATTAACCTTACCATGTCCAGCAAAGTTTGGTTTCTCTGTTCGGACACACCGTCAAATTGAGGTGTCCCGGGAGGAGTCCACTGTGAAAGAATACCATACTCTTTCAAGTAATCTTGAAACTCATATGTTTAAGTATTTTACACTATGTTCCAACCGTAATATTTTTAATACTTTTATCGGTCTGTTTTCTTACTTCGTGTCGAAACTTTTTGAATTACTCAATGAATGTCCATAACCATAACACGATACAACATCCGTAAAGGTTATGAAGTATTCATATCCACCTCTAGCCTAGCTAGACATGGGCCCATTTACGTCACTATGAACGAGGGCTAACAGATCGGTGGCACTTGCACTTTTACCAAGTAAAATGTGTTTTAGGCATTTTACCTAATTAAACTAGATTCGTAGACATCATTTGAATTAGAATCAAATTCGTCCTAGTATCCACTCTTTGAAAGTATGGATCTACGAGTCTTGTTAATGTGTCCCAGACAACAATGCCACTTTTAAGTCTCAACAGATTACTCAATTTGAGTTATTTGTTTGTCATGTTATATGTTTGAGATTCATTTATATTCAAAATATAAAGACCATTATTTACATCTAATGTATATATCTCAATACCATCTTTATAAACAAAACACCCAATGTTCTGAAAATAAATGTATACCTGCAATGGGTTAAACTAGATACAGAGATGATGTTTCTAGTCAAACTAGATACATTATAACAGTCTCCTAATTTAAGTTCATGCCTAAATGGCAGTTCCAAAACTTAGGTTTCTACGGCCAAAACAACGACTCATGTCCTGTTTCTGACTCGCAGGTCGATCTCATCTGAAGCCAGTATCCTGCTAATCAGCAGATCCCGCACATCAGTACATATATTTATGTACCACATCTAGTATCAAAAATCCAATTTTAATACCAGTAGTGAACATGTTTATAACAAATATTCTCGAAGTCGGAGCCTTGTTCCGCCTTCACTTCCTTCATGTCTGTCTTGTCCATATGGCAGTCACACTTCTAGTGACCCCGTTTGCCACAGTTTAGGCAGACAACTTGGGATACGTCCTTTTAAGAAGCTATTGCTATGCATAACGGATTGAGCACTAAAGTTATCATCACAATAAGTCTTCCTAAGCTCATGCTCTACTATTTGCTCAACTCCGGGCTCATGATTGAGAGGTTTCTCTATCAAATAGAATAACTTCTCAGCTCCCAGGACTATCGTGAGGTTCTATTCCCAATCTGAAAATTAGAGCCGTTTAAATACATTTTCACCCAGGATTATGTTCTAAACGCTAATCTTTCAGCCATCTTGATTGCTATAGTCCAACAATCCAATCAACGATTTCAGGTACAATTAAATATAATGATTACTATAGTCTGACTATATAATCAACTACAATTGATTGGTTACATTCAAATGTATTGATTACTATAATCCAATTATATAACCAACTACAAATGAACTAGTTTGAATACAGTCCAACTGTTAAATTAAAACAGCAATTGAATATTAGTCCAACTAATATATTTATAAATAATTAATGATGAAAAATGAAATGAGCGCGTATTGACAAGTATCTAAATGAAATTGCAAATTTAATACTTGCCTCCCACTATTTTTCGGCGAGCCTTTAACCCTCCGTGGAGTACTCGGGAAACCTAGTTTCCTAGTGGGCTAGGATCCCATTAAAAGATACACAACCTTGACTTTGGCCAACAAGTTGTATAAAATTTAACTAGGTAGATCTCTAAGATCAATTATATCTCATCCAATTCCTAGATCCAGTAGGTGGACCTCCAAGTCTGAAACATATATCCAATATATGTAAATATATCCAATATATTTCCTCTAACCTTTTCCTCTAAATCAACTAAGCCTTGGCTTGGCTCAACAAGCTTAATGATTCTAGTTAAGCGCGACCCATTGACAGTGGGAAAGCTTCGTAATCGAGGGCGATGAACAAAGTTTTCGTGATTCAAACTCATCAGCGATGGACAAAGGTCTTGACATTGGCCAACAAACCAATGCCAATCTTGGATCTTGAGAGAGAATCACTCAATGGAAGGAAAAACGTTTAATATAAAATGAGGGTTTTTGTCGCGATTTGGCAACCAATTTATTATCTTTAATTAGGTCTCATCATACACCCTTAAGCATGCATTCTAAAAGCATAATAAGACGCGAAAGAAAATTAATAAAGATATGCGGATGGATATATAGTACATTTTATTCCTAGAAAAAATCTCTCCCTTTCCTCTCTCCCGCTAGCACTATTCATCTTTCTACCCAATTATATAATACTTCTAAAGAAACCTCCTTTACATTGAGGGGAATTGGTGAGAAGAGAAATACAATGAGAAAAGAGGTAATAGGCTGGACACGCAGGCCCAATTTAATAAATTCTAAATTTATTACAACAATTTCCAAAATTGCCCCCACCCTTCTAATATCCATCTGATATACATTATTCATTCATACATCCAAATATTCACACAAAGCATGCTGTCAATCAATCTAATCCAATTAATTAATCTTTAAATTAATGATCACCCAATGTTCAAACAATGATTTGATTTGCTCGAGTCCAACTCATTTAAGAATAAATACTCAAAGTAAGTATTCTTGAATTATATCGAACTACAATTTTAAATCCAATTTAAATTGTATCCAATACTAATTCATATTTAATTCCAAATTAAATAACTACACTTATTTATGTGCCTTAAAGACTTGGATTCCAAATCCAATCTTAATGGGTCTCAAAGGCCCAATTAGTATCCAATACTATTCAATTAAAGTCCAACGGGATTTCAATTAATTCTTTAGGCGTGGGCTTTGGCCATTATGGATCAAACCCAAAAGCCTTGGCCCATTTAGGAATCACCATATGCCATATAATCAATTTTGGCCCATTAGGCCCAATTAAATTATTAAAGGTCCAATTATCATAATTTAGACTTTATGGAAATGGTTTAGGCCCAAATATAATCCAAGACTAAAATTTGGCCCAACCAAGCCCATTAAGCCCAATTACAACAATTAAATTAATACATTATTCCAAATTACATATTAATTCAATTCAAGTGTAATTAACATAATTAATTAATTAATCTAATGCTTCCAAAATATTAATTAATCCAATTTAATCATGTTCAACATTTCCAATTCATGTCTAACACAAATTGAAGCAAAATCAATTCTACAAGATGCTTCAAAGTTCACGGCAATAGCAACAAAAATCATTCAATTTGATTTCAATCCAATTAAACCAATATTCAATATTTCTATCATGCTATTTAATATATCCAATTGTCAAATTTCCAAATTCCACCATGAACTATCTAGGGTAATTTTCGGCCAAGGGTATATTTTGGGGAAAAATAATCCTATCAATTTTTCACAAAATCAAAGATGCACAAATTCAATTGAACATCATATAAACATAACCCAATCATCAATTTAGGCAAATCAAGCTCCAAGCCAAAAAACCCAAATTAAAGTCCATAAACCCTAGAAATTAAATCAAGCTTAGATCTCGCTCTAATATCATTGTAAGTGTCCTAGACATGCCACGGGATCTCTAAGCGTGATTCCTATGTGAATAAAATCAAAAATAAGTTGCGGAGGAATTACATTGATCGGCTTGAGTTCAAAACTTTTATGGATGTTGAAGCTTCCAAGCTCATGGGTGAGTATCCCTATCACCATCATTTGACTCCCATATGTGCTAGCAAAAACAAAAGGAACAAATTTTATCTCACAAGGAGAAGCAAATTTGCCCTAGAGAGAGAAGTGATCGCCCAATTTTTCTAACAAGGCCATTCGGCCAAGCTTCACAACAGAGGCAATCGGCCAATTGAAAATTTCAGAAGCCATTAGCTTTTGGCTTATTCGGCCAATAACCAAAAAGGAAGCATTTAACGGCCACTCTGTGCGCCAATTGAGAGAGAGAGCAAATTCAATGGCCTTTGTTTTTGTTTCTTTCGGCCAATCACTTTTCATTTTGAAAAGTCAAATGGCTTTTGGCCTTTGTTTCCAAAACATAGGCAGTGACGTTTTTGAACCAAAAAACAAAAGAATGAATATATTGGCCATTCGGCCAAGGAGAGAGAGAAATAAAGAATTTCCAAAAAATTCATTAATTATTAATTTTTGTTGGTAGGTTTGATGGGTTATTCAAATCCAATTCAATATCTCAACAACTTCCATAAAAAATTGACTAGTTGATATAAGTGAGTAGGTCCCACCACTTTTGAATTCAAAATTCAAATTACGTATACAACACAATTCGGGCTCGGGTTCGTTTAATCCGATTAAACAAATTTTCCATCGCGTCGTAATTAAATCTAATTTAATTAAATAATTATGCCTCGCAAATTTATTATTAAAGTCGCTTACGAATTAATTCCAAATTAATTCATTCGCAAGAATTAAAATCAAATTTAATTCCGCATTGAAATCCGATTTCATTTAATATATCTGATATATTATTTTAGCCTAATTAAATAAATTAAATAGTAAAATCCAATTTAACTATTAAATTTACTTTAGCGATTAATCCAAATTAATCGCGTTCTCTCCTCTCGACGAATTTAATCCCATATAAATTCTCGGCGCAATTAATCCCGGATTAATTCTTCTCTTATACTTAATCCTAGATTAATTCTTGTCGTAATTAATCCCAGATTAATTTTCTCTCTCATAATTAATCCCAGATTAATTTTTTTTCTCTCATAATTAATCCCAGATTAATTCTGTTCGAGTCAAATATCATTGGTGAATCTTTGGGATGCGACCCAAGAGATCCCTGGATATGTTGGCAGTAAATACGGTTATCAGACTATCTGAATATGTACGTACCCGGTAACACGTTCGTACCGATTTACAAAAAATGGTTGGCTTCTAGCAAAACACCGTGCCTACCCAATTCTCCAAAAATATTCTTCTACGTAATATAAGATTTTTGTCAGGCATAGTATACATAGTATTGCGTATTAAGAACCAGTATCAGATGTCACATGCTAGGCCAGGGGCTGGAATTGTGTCTGCCTCGTACGAAGCATATATCGGATCACTAGCAACTAGTCTCTTTATGATCGGAAAGTCATGACCTAGTCATACTTCCCCGATGGCTATAGCACTTAGAGTACCAGTTATGTATCCATGCGTGATCATCATCTCCATATGACTGAAGTGATACTTCCTTCTTGACATCACACCCAATACACTACGATTCTCAGTACCCAGAAGAGGCGTACACAGAACCTGTTAAAACCCTGACGACCAAAACCAAAGTATATTGATTATCGCAAGTATTAGCGATGCAAGTCTCAGGTTAAGACCAAATACACCTACCCGATTCGGATTCCCATAGACACATAGTCATACTACCAATGGGATTCCGAGGGGTCTATCCAGAGCGAAGCTGTTTCCGTACCATCGGTAAACAGAACCTCCTATTACACTTGCATGAGTATCCAATACCAAATATATGAGAACTATGTTGTTACGCTTTCATAACACGCACAAGTGTAATACTAGCCTATTCCGCATTATCGATGTCATTTATCGATAATACTACTACTAGGGATATTTAATGATTAAACCTTTGTGGATTAATATTGTCTCATATCTTATTAATCTGGTACTAATCATATGGACTTTTATAATTTATATATCCAGGTAATCCAATTACAAATGATAAAAGACAATTTTCTTTGTCGCATAGTTAATTTGTACAACAACACCATGTTCTGTACAAATAGTGATGATATGGGTCATATATGTCCAACATGTTATTCCACTAAAAACCCAAGTTGTACTCGTTGCCGCAATGATATACTAAGCCGAACAAAGTCGGTGTCCATCGATATAGTCATTACATACAAATTGACCCTTCACGAGTATCTCGTAATTAGAGACGAGTCATAATATCCGTTATACCCCTCTAATTATTTATACCTAAGTACCATTGATTCTCTAATGAACGATTATTTATAACCATTATGAATTTATATTTCATTTGTAATAGAAAGATTGAGCGCTCAAATCGTTCAAGTACCATCACCTTAATAAAGACTCCTACTTTCACGAGTGACTCCATGTCTTTACGTGAATCCTCCCTTCAATCGAAAGTACTAAGGTCCTGCTTCCGTTCAACAACCGCTCCAGTCTTTGAATACTAACCTCGAACTACACTCGAAGACGCTCCATGTCCACACTGGTCCTAAGGACACAAACGACGTGCTACCATGGTAAGATTATCACAAACTAGGATTATCTATTGGACACACTCAGAGCGAAACCACAAAATATCGTAATCAATTACCAATATGAAGAACTCCAAAAAACGTTCCCAACTACACAACAGACCATGCCCCAAAAGTACGTAGCTACTGGTCGGGACTGCTAACCAACCTCACCTTTGTAAATCAAAGGATATAGCTTACCATTCAGGAGTTCGTAGTACACTAAGGATTTAGATCAATCCATATATGACCATCCAGTAGATCGAAATGACTTTCTTTGTTTAACAGATATTATAAGAATGTCATTTCCATCTGGGTCCAGTCCTATATGATCACATCTTAAAAAGTGCCTTCATTCTCATGTCTCTACATGGACGATCCCGGATCAAGGTCGCCATACAATTATAGAATGGACCGCAGCTATAGATAAACCACAAACAAAGTACCTGTTTTGCTTCATACTTAAATCCTCTTGTGTATGACACACATACACTAAGTCTGAAGGTACATAAGTAATCTAGGGTATTCAAGATAATTTATAATATGGGAATATTAAACAAATACTTTGAAAAATGAATAATGCATCATTTTATTTCAAAACACATAAATCCGTTTACATTACACATAGCTCTGGGCATACATCCCAACAGCTGAAGCCATAGGTTCATGCTTTGCACTAATAACCTCAGACATCTCTGCTAGCAAGTAGCAGCGGCCTTTCTAATTTGCTGCGACCCATTTCTGATAGGTATCGCGCACAGCTTGGCCAGTATTTCTGGCCGGCTAGGAAGGACACTCCTCCGTTATGACAAAATTTAGGTCTTCCCAGACCAGGATAGCATTCATGTTACTTTTCTACTTAATATATTTTTCTCCTATTAATTTGTCATTTAAGAGTATGGAAATAATTGGAGAAACCATGGATGAAAAATAAAATAAACATGCATTTAACATTCATTCATCGCATATTAAAATCATCAAACAATTTTGGCATAAAAATAAACATGATGCATGAACCATGAACCATGAATAACGAATTAGAAACTTAATGGAATTACTATGCCACATAAATCTATCATCTTACAAGTAAGTGCCGCCTTAGGGTAGGTCAAGTACTTGCATGATAGATCGAGACAATCTCAGTTGATTAATATATGCAGGAATAACTCTTATTCCTATATTAAACAACTTAAATTGAAAGTTAGAGGACTGAATTGACAAAACTGAAAGTTAGATGACTGAATTGACAAAACGTAAAAGTTAGAGGACTGAATTGACAAAACTAATTTAATATTATATTACTATTAATAATAATATAAATTGAAAAAATATTCCAACAATTTAGACAAGTAATTAGTGAGCTAAGTAACAACCCATTCATTTTTTTAAAAAAAAAAAATTCGTATTCATTCAAGAAATAATGATCTGATGAAGGTTGATCCTGGACAAGCATTATCTTCAACATTTCTGTGAGACATTAGAGATTACTGTTCAATTATATTAAAATTATATTTATAAATTATATTAAAATTATATTTATAAATTATATTGTCAAAATTATATTTATAAATTACATTGTCAAAATTATATTTATAAATTACATTGTCAAATCAAATATTAAAAATTAAAAAATACATAACTTATCTTTGAAAAGTAATCTCTAAAATTACATTTTGAAATGTAATTGTTGGACTATAATTTTTTCTTGTTATCATTAAAATTATATTTATTAATTTTCTTAACAGTTGTAGCATATTTTTCTTTTTCTTTTTCTTTTACTATTTTTTAAAAAAAAGAAAAGAAAACTAATTTAATATTGCCTAAATTAAATTAGGCAAAAATGCAAAACTGACCCACTAACTTTCACGTTTTTTAATTTCAGTCCTCTAATTTTCATGTTTTTTCATTTCAGTCCTCTAACTTTCAATTTTGTCAATTCAGTCCTCTAACTTTCAATTTTTGTCAATTCAGTCCTCCGTTAAACGGCGTCGTTTTGGCAGCAGTAACGACGGCAGTAACAGATTTGTAACGGATGACTGAATTGATAAAAATTGAAAGTTAGAGGACTGAATTGACAAAACTGAAAGTTAGAGGACTGAAATGAAAAAACGTGAAAGTTAGAGGGTCAGTTTTGCATTTTTGTCTAAATTTTATTTCTCACTTTTTAATATTAAAATGTGACTTATCTCTTTTCAAATATTATTATATAATATTTTATCATTATTTATTACTTTATTTACTAAGATAGTGGTTGAAGTTACTAATAACTATTTAAAGTGAGACCCATTCAATTTAATTAAAATATTATAGATTTATTTATATTCTCTCCCTTCTATTAATACTAGCACAGGGCCCGCACTTCGTTCGGGTTGAGTATATATTTTAGGTATTAATTTTGTAAATGTTCCGGATCTTGTCGGTTTTATAGTTTAAATAAGATAATTAATTTACTTATATGTAATTTTATACCTCCTCTTTTTGTCTCTTAGCTCTCAAAAAATATTTCTAATTCCTTGAGCAAGAGATAATAGTCAGAGCTTACATCCTGAAGCATAATAAATAATAAAAAATTCATGAAATAAAAAAACTTATATAAATAATTCAAAATGAAATAACAAATAATAATAGACTTGAAATGTAAAAAATTAGCTAGGTTTTGTGGGTGGTTACTATTTAGGTTTCTTATTGTAATAAGAGATTATATTTTTATAATGTAATAATTTTTTTAATTTATTACTTTATTATCTTCATTTCATAATTTAATAATAAAACATTAATTGTAGAGAATAGATGCCATGTATATTTTTTAATAGAAGATTATAATATATTTTGTTATTATAATAGGTAATAAAAAAATTAATGGTAAAGATTAAATGTCATGTGGCGCGATTAGAAAACATTATATATATATATATATATATATATATATATATATATATATATATATATATTATATATATATATATATATATATATATATATATATATATCTATATATATATATATATATATATATATATATATATAATTTGTAGGATTATTAGTGATATTATTCAAAAATTAATCAGACAGTATAATAAGTTTTATTGTTATAATATGGTTCTTATTTAATAGATTTATTAATTTCATTTAATAATTTATTGGTGTTTTCTAATTGTAATAGAATAGTATAATATATTTTCTTATCATAATACAGTTCCTATAAAATTATACTATGTATTTTTATTATAATAGTAAATTGTAAAGATATTTTAATTTTATAATTTAATAATAAAAAATTAATCGTAGAGATTAATTGAAAAAATTAAGTGCCACGTACGTTTTTTATTTTAATTCGAGATTATAGTATGTTTTCTTATTATAATAGGTATATTTATTTAATTTTATAATTTAATAATAAAAAATCAAAATATTAGTTAATTAATTAATGATATTAATATGTTTCTTACTTTAATAGTAGATTGCGTTTTTATATTGTAATAGGTTTCTTAAGTTAATAATTTATTTTAAATTTTTAATTTAATAATTAAAAATAATTATAGAGATATTTTTTAATTTTACAATTTAATAATAAAAAATTAATTGTAGAAATTAGGTTAATTGTAAAGAATTTAATAGTGTTTTTTTATTAAGATACTATAATATGTTTTCTTGTTCTAATAAAATTCTCATAAATTATAATCTGTATTTTTATTTAATAGATTTATTAATTTAATTCATAAATTTATTATTTAATTTTATAACTTTAATATGAAGCCGTAAATGCTAAGTAGAGAAAACGTAGCTATATATGGCCTACAAAATAGAAGTTTTTATGCTTTGATATCCCAATAACTTTGATCGTTTAATACTTTAACTCAATAATTACATATTCTTTTTTAACTTAATCTCTAAAGTTTACTCTTATAAAATTTGGCCATCTAAATTTTCAATTTTATCTATGGGCCTACATTATTATTGACGATTAATTTTCATTCGAATAAAAAAAGAATAAATATACTCCGAATTAAGATGTAAATTTATTTGATGGAGAGATTTATACAAATAACTAGAAAAATCACAAGAGCACAAAAATTACATGATTGATTACAAAGAAAGAATTTCTCCAAACAAATGTAAGCTGCCATAAGAAATTTGATTATTTTTGTTTTTGGAATGTAAAAGCTGATACATTTTTCTTTTGTTTTCTTCTTTATTTTTGGAAATTAATGCTTGTAGATTCAGATTATAAAAGTTGGTGAGACTTTATGTACGTGAAAAGTTGTCAAAAAAAAAGAAGAAAAGAAAAAGAGAGAGAGAGTACAAGAACCTTTTCTTATCCATGGAACATGCATGGCTGGGGGGCAACATGTAAAAGCGGGAATCCCGCTACATGTTGGTTTGCACTTGTTATTTTTATTTAAATATATAATTGGGATTTGGGCAAGTTAATGTTTTTTTAACCGAAATTAATCGAAAATTTGAAATTACATAAAATTTTCTAAAAGGTTCTTCAATCCACTCATTGTTGTAAAATATATATCAATTTTTATTTTAATAGTAATATAGGTAAATTCCGCTAATGAATTTACATGAAATAACTAAAATATCTTTAAATCTTATTTAACCATCATCCTTACCCAAACACGCTCTTAATCAAATTCTAATTTCATTGTCTCTTTAACCGCTCTCACAGAACTCTATTCTTATGATTCTGCAATAAATTTTCAATAATTAAACAGTCTTCTTTTTCTATTAAATTTTTCATCATTTAACTATTTTGAAAAACAAACCTAGGATTAGAACTCACAATTTTAAGTAAATTTCCAAAAATCGGCAAAAAAAAAAAAACAAAAACAATAAAACAATAAAACCAACTACTACTTCTTTCAAGTCTCTGATTCTTCCAAACACAAAACCCTAAGTGACCAAGTCCATCTCAAATTAATCTTGAGTGATTCTTGTTATTTATAAAATTAGGATTTGGATTAAAGTAGATTTTGATGATGAATCCTGGAACATAAATAAGAAAGGACATTGAAAATTTTAATTGACAGCAAGAGAAGATATTAAAGGTCGTTATTTATAATTGTAGTAGAGACATATTCCTTAAAAAGTGTCTTATGAGAAAGATACAAATTGAAAGGACATATCATTTAAATATGAAAGAATGTAACTCTAGACTTAAAAGGGCATTATGAAGGGGTATAACCTTTAGAATGATTACACTCTAAACCAAATGGTGTCCACAAACTCATCCATGCCTATAAAAAAAAAGGCCTTTGGATTCATTTTATTCATTCAATTTACAACATACTTACATACTTAAATTTAGAGTTTGAGAGTTTCCACCATTTTCTAAGTTCAAGTTCTTGAAGAAATGAGTGTCTTTTCTACAAGAAGCAACCAAATTATCTTGGGAGAACATTAGCGACAAGAAATCTGTAGAGCACCGAGGCGGGACTAATTATTTTCTTAAGGGCAAAAGAATCTCGGCTTTATTTAAGTTTTTCATATTCTTCAATAATTTACAGGTTTTTTCTAAGTCTCCACATTTAAGTTTTATTGAATGTATGATAGTAAAAATTTGATTGTATGATGCATGTTCAAATTGATTAATAACACATTCGCCTAACAATCTTACGAACTTATCAACTTACATGTGTTGTTAACTCTATTTTTGCATGTTTTTAATATTCTTTTTCCTTGAAAATGTGTTATGTGCATGAAAATTACGTAAGGGCATTCGAAATCCCAACGAACGCATTAGGAAAAACCCTATATTTCACATTTTCGTTCAAATGTGGTGACGAACACCACTCGAACGCAAGTTCTCTGAACAGGTTCATTCAAAATCGTTATCAAACGTTGCATGAATGTGATTTCTCCAAAAAAGTTTATTCGAACGCGTTATCAAACGCTACACGAACGTGAACTCTCTGGAAAAACTCGTTCGAATGGCTGAACGAAAGTGACACTAACGCAAGTCACATCTGAGGAATTTCATATTTATATATGTTTTATTTCATAAAACATATATTAACTTGATAATTATCATATGATATACATGTTTTACCTATGGAATTTGATAATATAGAATATATGCAGAGCAATATTAACTTAGTAAAATCATATACTGAACTTTTGTAAACTTGATAGTATAGGTTTAAGTTAATATTAGGGTATTCAATTATCACACGCATATACCTAATCTATAATGTGATAAAGTTGAAATTTATTTATTGATTGTTTGTTGCTTACTTTGTTGAGAATTTAAAGTGTATAATAAAGACTTGGTCTGAGTTATACACAAGTAATTCCTTCCATGCTTGATTGTCTTTATATATGATACAATTCTTATACTTGAACTTGAGAATTAAAGTATAACACTAAAGATTGAATGCCTAAGATTTTTTATTGAGAAAGTGATTAAGGGAATTCTGTCACCGAAGAGATAAGAGTCTAAATGGGCAGAGACTTAAGTAATTACACAGGACCCATTCTGGGACTTTTTCTTAGTTCACCTATCATAAGAAATTTTAGTCACAAATTCAAGGACTTGTATTATTTGGTACTACAAACCAAAATAATAACAAGTAGATTTTTAGTATACCATATAATTATGATCATAAAGTTAATCTTTGTGTGATTTATCTTGTGTTAATTTACAATTACACATGGTTAGTGGAAATATCACAATACATGTCCCTCATGGAGAGAAATCAGATATGTTTGATGGAGAAAACTTCAAACAGTGGCAGAGAAAAATATTATTCTACCTGAAAACATTGCAGTTGGCTATGTATCACAATGAATATCCACCAGGTCTTGTAGAGGGAGAAACAAAAATAGTTAAGCAACTACGAGTTGAGGCCAGGTCGCAAGGTGACTTCTTGTGCAAGAACTACATCTTAGGAGCACTTGATAATACCTTGTACACTATGTACCAAGGCATGACTTCTTCGAAGAGTCTTCAGGAATCTCTTTAGAATAAGCACAAAATAGAGGATGTCGGACAAAAGAAATTTATTATGGTTAGGTTCATAGACTACAAAATAGTACATTCAAGGATAGTAATATCTAAGTTAGGTGAACTATAATTGATCATTCATGAAGTACTCGATGAGGGAATAAAACTATGTATGACGTTTCAAGTGGCTATAATTATTGAGAAGTTGCCTCTATCATGGAAGGACTTCTAGAGTTATCTGAAACACAAGAATAAGCAGATGAGTCTTGAAGACGTAGGAGTTCGATTGTGAATCGAAGAGGACAATATAAAGTCCAAGAAAGCTAGCTACAAGAGTATGGAATCTAAGGCCAACATCGTTGATGGTGGAAAGCGTAGAAGAAAGAGAAAGAATAGTATAGCTAATTCTTCCGAAGTAAACAAAAAGTTCAAGGAAAAGTGATACGTTTGTGGAAAAAATGGTCACATGGCAAATGACTGCATAAATAAGAAGTCATGGGACAAAGGAAAGAAAGAGAAAAATGAGGCTCATATCACTAAAGATGAGCAATTAACTGATGAGATATCAGAGTTGAACCTCTTAGTAGTTGTAACTGAAGCAAACTAGGTCGGAAACCCGAAAGAATAGCAGATAGACACTCGAGCTACTCGCCATATATGTGCAGATAGTAAAATATTTACCTCATATCAGAAGGTCGATAGTGGCAACCATCTGACCATGGGAAACACGTCTACCTCCATAGGGGTTGAACGAGGCACATTGGTTCTGAAGATGACATTCGAGAAGGAGCTTACATTAAAGAATATTTTATATGTTCCTTATATTCGGAAGAACTTAGTTTCAGGTTCACTCTTTAGCAAGAATGGCTTTAAGCTTGTATTTATTTTTGACAAATTTGTACTGACCAAAAATGATATCTATATAGGAAAATGATACCGCAGTGAGGGCCTTTTTAAGTTCAATGTAATGACTATCAATCGACACAGTGCTAATGATAATAAAACTACATCTTCTGCTTATATTATTGAATTACAAATATATGACATGGTATGTTGAACATGTTAATTATGATACAGTGCGTAAATTAATTAACATGGATCTTATTCTTAAATTTACAATTGATAACCAACATAAATGCGAAGCATGTGTTGAAGTAAAAATGAATAGAACATCATTTCATTCCATATAATGATGTTTTGAGCCCTTAGAACTTATACACACCGATGTGTGTGATACGAATGTTGTGAAAACAAGAAACGATAAAAAGTACTTTGTCATTTTTATCGATGATAGCACAAAATTCCACTATGTGTATTTCATGAGGAGCAAATATGAAGCTATTGAGAACTTTACTCACTATAAGAACAAAATTTGAAAATCAACATGGCCAGAAAATCAAAAGAATCATGAGTGATAGGGGAGGTGAATATGTATCACCATTCGGTGAATATTGTTTCGATTATGGAATTATTCACGAAACTATTGCTCCTTATTCACCTCAAAAAAGGGGATTACGGAGTGCAAAAATCAAACGTTCAAGGAAATGATGAATGCCATGTTGATAAGCTCTGGTTTACCCCAGAATTTGTGGGGGAAGCCTTGTTTTCCGTCAAATATATTTTGTACAAGTTACCTCACAAAAGAGTAGACAAGACACCATATGAATTGTGGAAAGATCATGCACCTCGCTAAAGTGATGGTTCTTAAACATAGGAGGGTGAAAATAGGATAAAAAATTATTGACTATATATTCATTAAATATGCTCACAACAGTAGTGCAAATCGATTCTTGGTACATAATTATAAAATACCTGACATCAATCCAAATAAAATAATTGAATCAAGTAATGCGACATTTCTTGAAGAGACATTTCATTGTAAAGAAAATAATGAACATAGTCTCACAAAATAACCATTTATACTACTACGAGTAGTGATCATGTTAACCAAGAATCAGAACAACGTGAAAATATTTAGGAAAATGAACCTAGACATAGAAAAAGAGCAAAATCATCTAAGTCATTTGAACTTGATTTTCTGACATACTTGTTAGAAAATTAACCTCAAAGTGATAAAGAAGTAATGTCTTCTTCAGAGGTACCTTTGTGGAAAGAGACTATCAATAGTGAGATTGATTCTATCATTCAAAATCATACTTGGTAGTTGGTTGATCTTCCTCCAGGTTGTAAGCCGCTGGGCTACAAATGGAATATGAAGCTGGATGGATCAATACATAAGTACAAGGTAAGACTTATCATAAAAGATTATAGACAAAAAAAATATTTTGATTACTTTGATACCTATTCAACAGTGACCCGTATCACTTCAATAAGAATGTTTATAGCCATAACAACTATATTTGGTCTTGAAATACATCAAATGGATGTGAAAACAACATTCTTAAATGGTGAATTGGATGATGAGATTTACATGGAATAACCAGAAGGTTTTAATATTCTTGGACAAGAACAGAAGGCGTGCAAACTTGTAAAATCCTTATACGGATTAAAGCAAGCACCTAAACAATGGCATGGGAAAATTTGACAAAGAAATATTGTCAAGAGGATTTAAGATCAATGAGTGTGATAAGTATTTATACACTAAATCAACTTAAAAAATATAGGTCATTGTATGTGTCTATGAGGACGCTATGTTGATAATCGGTAACAATCATGAGATGATTCAGTCTACCAAGAAAGTATTGACCATCAAGTTTGACATGAAAGATTTAAGAGTAGCTGATGTGATCCTAGGAATTAAGATTTCCAGAACATCAGAGGGATACATATTATCTCAGGCTTATTATATTGAGAAAATACTTGAGAAATATAACAAAGAAGATCTAAACGTAACTAGAACTCCTTAGACCTAAATCTTCATTTGTCAAAGTATACTGGTTCAAGCATATTATAATTAGAGTATTCGAGAATTATCTGAAGTCTGATGTATCTCACAAATTGTACATGACCAGATATCACTCATGTTTTAAACAGGCTTAGTAGATATACGAGTAATCTATGACCTAACTATTGGAAAGCCATAGTAAGAGTTTTGAGTTATCTAAGAGAAACTTTAAAATATAGTCTGCATTATACGAGATATTCTATTGTTCTAAAGGGATACAGCGATGCTAACTAGATATCTAATACAATGGATTTATTTTCACACTTGGTGGTGCAGCTGTGTCATGGAAATCCTCAAGACAAACGTGTATTGTCCGGTCCACAATGGAGTCTTAATTCACAGCACTAGACGAAGCTGCGGAAGTAGCGAAATGACATCGAAGTTTCTTAGAGGATATTCCAAATTGGCCAAAACCAGTGTCAGCTATAAGCATACATTGTGATAATCAATCGACTTACGTCAAAGACATAATACCATTGGGCGACTGCTCCCAAGCGACATAATTTCAATAGATTATGTCAAGTCGAAGGAAAAGCTAGCGGATCCATTTATTAAAGGTTTTCCAAGAGATCAAGTTGAGAAATCATCAAGGGAAATGGGCTTGAAACCTATAAATTAAGAATTGTCACTATGTAAACCCAACCTAACTTACTGGAGATTCCAAGATATATGTTCAAAATGGACAACTGAAACTTTGTGCAATTCAAAACAAATATTATAAAGTTCTATACTCTATTTCATTCCTATAATAATGTAGAATGTTGTCTGTCAAGTTTGGATAAACTACGACTTTTAATGATCACTATATTAGGAGAAGAGTCATAATTAGGTAAATGAAGATTACCTTTCATATGAGATTACCTATTTCAAGTAAGAAGTGAGACCGCTTCCATGAGAATTTTAAAGGTTGTATTCCCTAAAGTACTTGATGAAGCCAGGATCGATGTTCATGGCCAAATTGAACACTATCGTAGAATGGGAAATGGTTGAAGTGAAGTTGTGTGATGGCTATTGTCTTGATTTACACCAACGGCGGAACAACTCAAGACTATGGGTCACTGGTTCGCCAAGTAAATCTGATTGTCATTGATTAGGAAAGGTTCAAGATGAAAACTACATATTCTGATGTAGTTCTATTTTAAGAAAACTCTCTTAAGTGATTGTAAGAAATTCTCTTAATATTTATAAGTGTAAGAGAGACATGTCCCTTAAGGAGTGTCTTATGGGAAAGATATAAGTTGAATGGACTTATCTTTTAAATGTGAATTAATATAATTCTAAACTTAAAAGGATATTAGGAACGGATATAACCTTTAGAATGATTACACCCCAAATCAAAAGATGCCCACAAAGACACACATCCATATTTTTAAAAAATTTACTCTTATAACATTTGGCCACCTAAATTTTCAATTATATTTCTCCCCCTACGGTCATTCTTGATAGTTAATTTTCATTCGAGTAAAGAAGAATAAATATATTTCGAGCAACTATTGTTTCAGATATAAATTTATTTGATGGAGAGATTTATACGAGCAACTAGAAAAATCCCAAGAACACCAAAATTACATGATTAGTTACAAAGAAAGAATTTCTCCAAACAAATGTAAGCTCCCATATGAAATTGGATTATTTTTGTTTTTGGAATGTAAAAGCTGATACATTTTTGTTTTGTTTTCTTCTTTAATTTTGGAAATTAAGGCTTGTAGATTCATATTATAAAAGTTGGTGAGACTTTAAGTGAAAAGTTGTCAAAAAAAAAAAAAAAAAAAAAAAAGAGTATAAGAGTCTTTTCTTATCCATAGAACATGCATGGCTGGAGCAACATGTAAAATCAGGAATCCTGCTACATGTTGGTTTGCACTTGTTATTTTTCTTTATTTATATAATAGGGAAATGTTATTTTTCTATCCGAAATTAATCGGAAATTTGAAACTACATAGAAACTTTTAAAAGGTTCTTCGTCCATCCATTATTGTTAAAAATATATTAATTTCCATTTTAAAAGTAATAGAGGTAAATTCTGCTAATGAATTTACATGAAAAGAATAAAATATCTTTAAACCTTATATTTAACCATCATCCTCACCCAAACACGACCTTGATCAAATCCTAATTTCGTCTTCTCTTTTACAGCCTCACAGAACTCTATTCTTACGATTCTGCAATAGATTTTCAATAATTAAACCGTCTTGCTTTTCTATTCAATTTTTTTACTTTAATAATAATAATAATAATAATAATAATAATAATAATAATAATAATATCGGTGAAATCCGACCTGGTTGAGAGAGACGAATGAAAGCTTTTATAATATCATCTACCTCGGTGTGTCGACCCAAGGAATAAAGACAGATCACAAGCCGACTTGCATTTAAGTCATGTGATGTATGCCTTAGTTTAGAGGATAAGCTTCTAGAAGGTAAATAATGATTGTGGGAAAAGTAACGGTTCTTATTGGAAGTAGCCCCTGCCATCTGCCTTTGGCCAGTGCAGTGGCAATGAAGTGGTAGAGCAGAGCCGTGATAGTCTGGTGTAGTGGCAAGGAGGTGGCAGAGTAGAGCCGCCATAGGCCCGTACAATGACAGTGAAATTGATGAATCTGATTGGCACATTTAAGGGGGGTTGAGGAGAGTTGCGATGACAACGATGGCAATATGATATGGGCTGACGTCTTTGACAGTGGACTAGTGAATTTGGAACAACTCCTAAAAAAGCTAAGAGCTTAAAAACCAATGAGAAAGAAAGAAAGATGGTCGGTTACCTGACCAAATGAGTGAATTATATCGAGTTAATGTAAGGCCCAAGGTGTATTATCATTTGGAGAGTTCATTTCACCATTGTAGCTCGGGTCGGTCTTGACCCCAAGTAGTAATAAAATACACACTATTTCTCTTGGGAAAATAAGTTTAAGTCACTTTCCACTGAACCACATAAACTCTATGTTTATCTTTGTTTGTCTGCTAAGTTTATTTTCTTCTTTAATTTTGGAAATTAACACTTGTAGATTCATATTATAAGAGTTGGGGAGACTTTATGTACATGAAAAGTTGTCCAAAAAAAGAGAGAGTATAAGAGCTTTTTCTTATCCATGGAACATGCATGGCTGGAGCAACATGTAAAACCAGGAATCCCGCTAAATATTGGTTCACTTATTATTTTTCTTTATATATGTTAGAGATAGTTGAATATTCCTTGTATTTCAATATGAATATAATTATAATGTAACAACCTTTATATACGCAATACAAGAAAGCTAAAATAGAAAAGGAAAATCTAAATATGTACATAAATAATGGAAATCATAAATTGCCTATAATAAAGAATTATAATAGGAAGGGATATTATAATTTCGTTTTGATAATATATCATTAACACCCCCCTCAAACTCAAGTTGGTGGAAGAGAAGCAAGCTTGAGTTTGGAAACCAATTCGCGAAAGCGTCCTGGAAGCTGAGGTTTGGTAAACAGATCATCAGGTTGCTTTGTAGAAGGAATTTCACAAAGCTGAATAGTGTCTTGACTAATATGGTGACGAATAGAATGACAATCAGTTTCGATATGTTTCATGTGTTTATGATAGACATCATTATGTGCTATATAAATGGCTCTTATGTTGTCATAATATAGAGAGGTAGCATGGGAGTGAGGAACACCTATGTCACCGAGAAACCAGCGTAGCCAAATGATTTCTTGAGTAGCATCAGAAATCACACGATATTCAAATTCAGTACTGGAGCGAGAAACCACTGATTTGTTCTTCCTACGCCATGAAATAAGAGTATCGCCTAAGAAGATACATAAACCAATTGTAGACCATCGATCGGTGGGATCATCGACCCAACTAGCATTAGAGTAGGCACGCAACTCAAGAGATGAACCAGCGGAAAAAATGAAGACCATGAAATAACTTTCCCTTGGTGTAGCAGAGTAAATGAAGAACAACATCATAGTGAGGAGAGCGGGGGCAGACATAAACTGACTAACAAGATGAACTATGTAGGTAATATCAGGCTGAGTATCTGTTAAATAAACCAAGCTGCCAACAAACTGACGGTAAAGAGTAACATCAAGAAGAGGGGTACCAGTGATGACAACAAGTTTAATTTAAGGATCCAGATGGGTAGAATGTTGGTTTCTATTAAGGTCCCAAGGATCGAATCAAAAGCAATAAAACATGTGTGAATATCAACGACGAAGTTACGGAATACTTACATCGAGCGGTTGAACGACGCGGTAGGCAACAAAAAATTCTTTTTGCTCGGCAGTGAGGGTGTGCAGCTCACTGGTTTCGGCCATTTGAGCTCCTTCGTCAAGCTCCAAGCTTCGTCGAACGATTCCCGGCTCATGGGTGGACTTCCCTATCACCTTCACATGTCTTCGTAGTGTGCTAGCACTCTTGATTTTGCCACAAAAACATGACCTTAAATTTCCCATCCTCTCTGTTTTTCACAGCAAACAGATTCAGAAAAATGGCCCCAAGGGCGTGTGAGAGGAAGAAGAAAGAGAGAAGAAAGAGATCATTTTTGTTACTAAAAATTGGTAAAATGATTTTCCCAAAAACATATACACAATTTTTGCCTCAAAAAAAGTCAAGCAATTAAAGCAATAAATGTTTGCCAACCACACACATCACTACGCATCAATCAATGAATAGTGACTGGCGTCAATCACTCAAAGTGAAAGACATCCATCACTTGATTGATGAATGATGTGACGCCAGATGCGACTAGCGATTTGACGCTTGATTTGACTTGCGTGCCGCACTCGAATTCGAAATGCGAATGCGCTCGCAAATAATCTCGGGCTCGGTTTCACTAATTCCAAATTAACGAATTTTCCATTGCAACATAATTAAATCTAATTTAATTAAATAATCATGCCTAGCATAATTATTATTCACGTCGCTAACGAATTAATTCGTTCGCCTAAATTAAAATCGAATTTTAATTCCGCGTAGAAATCTAATTTCGTTTAATATATCAAATATATTAATTTATCGATTAATTCCAAATTAATCGTTATCTCTCTTTAAATGATATCTTATCCCAGATAAAATATCTCCGTAATTAATCACAGATTAATTTTCTCTCTCTTCTAATTAATCCTATATTAATTAAAAGGTGCGAGTCATACGTCATCGGTGAATCTTTGGGAAGCGACCCATGAGATCCCCGGATATGTTGGCAGTAAATTCGGTCGTCAAACTATCTGAACACGTAAGTTCCAAGTACTACGTTTTACCGATTTACAAGACAAGGTTGGTTTCTAGCAAAGCGCCATGCCTACCCAATTCTCCGGAAATATCCTTACAGGAATAAAGGATCTATATCAAGCGAAGTATACGTAGTATAGCGTATTTCTGTCCAGTATCGGATGATCATGTGCTAGGCCTGGGGCTAGAATTATGTCTGCCCCGTACGAAGCACATGTCGGATGTCTGGTGACTAGTCTCTATAATCGGATAAACATGACCTTGTCATTTTATCCCGATAGCTGCAGCATTTAAGAGAACCAGTCCCGTATCCTACGTGACCATCATCTCCATTATGACTGGAGTGATACTTTCGTCTTGACATCACATCCAACACACTACGATTCTCAATATACCCAGCATTGGCGTACACAAAACCTGTTAAATCCCTGGACGACCGCAACCAAAGTATATTGATTGTTGCAAGTATTAGCGGTGCAAGTCTCAAGTTAAGACCAAATACACCTACCCTGATTTCGGACTTCCATAGACACATAGTCATACTACCAATGGAATTCTGAGGGGGTCTATCCAGAGCGAAGTTGTTTCCCGTACCATCTGTAAAACACAACCTTCTATTACACTTGCATGAGTATCTTATACCCAAATATATGAGAACTATGCCGTTGTGCCCTCACAAACGCGCACAAGTGTAATACTAGTCTTTTACGTATTTATCGATGTCCAATCTCGATAATACTCTGACTATGGATATTTAATGATTTATCCTTCGTGGACTGATACTGTCTCATATCATTCTCCGTCCAGGAACAAATCATAGGGACCTCCTATCATTTATACATCTTGGTGATCTAATCACAAATGATAAGAGTGCAATCTCCTTTGTCACATAGTTAATTTGTACAACAACACCATGATCTGTACAAATAGTGACGCTATGGGTCATAATTATCCAACAATCTCCCACTTGGCCTATAGCCAGTCACTCGAGTGTCTAACACCCGAACTATGTACGGTTGGCTCAAACTGCTGAGAAATTCTTTCGTCAGCGGATTTGCATGATTATCATCTGATACGATTTATACGATCATCACATAGCCATGATGTATGATCCGAATGAATCAGATGAATATCGAAGTATATATCTGGATCGTTGATGAGACCATTAATTCTTTAGCCTGTGATGACGCCTAGCTCAGCTGCTAACAGAATTATATCTAATCTAATTAGATTTGTTATCGACCCAGAAGGCTTCTATTGCTGCCTCAGCTGCAGCAATAACCCGCATTAGTTGTTTATTCGGTAACAGTATCTTGCTAGGAAGATTTCCAGCTCACTGTTCCGTTATTCAAACTTTGTAGTACCGTTTGTGTATTATAGTCGTTTTATCGGTTAGGAAACTTGCTACATTGATCCCAGTCACTTCAAGTTCTCCATCTCCATAGACTAAGACAGCATCATTAGTTCTCTAAGATACTAACGGATGTTCTTAACATCAATCCAGCGACTATCACTTGGATTGGCCTGTTTGTGACTTCATATGCTCAAAGCGTATGAGACACCTGTAGGCATTTTATTTTTGCATGTGAAACCAGATGATGAGTCTCATTTGGAGGCACTACCTTTTGAGTCACGGAAGCCGCGGGAAACAGATATCGGAAGGGGAAATTCAGAATAAACAAGCTCACTGTCTTCGTTAGTGCTGCGTTCGTTACTTCGTTCGAACGTCAGGCAGATTGCGGGCGTTCGTGTCGCGTTCGAGGAAGCGTTCGAACGGTGTCGGTAATTCTGGTTTTGCTGCTAGCCTCACACCCAAGCCCATTTAGCTCCCCAAAGCCCATAAAACACATCCCAAATTAAATAAATAAATATTAATTAAAACATTAACTAAATAAGATATTAAAATAATTAATTAAATAATTAATTATTACATTTACAAACTTAGACTAAAATCATACCTAATCTAAACCAATCAAATATAATCATACCAAGTTAAAATCAATCAACCAATATATTATTCCCAAACTTAAAATATTGTATGCCTAATCAACATAAACTAAATATTCAACCTTCCCTATCTAGCCAAGATTTGTCCCCCCTCAATCTTTGACTTCCCTTATCCAACACCAAATCAAATCCCTTTCCTTGTCAAGCCTAACCCTTCTTTATAAAAAGAACCCTTCACCAACCTTCTCAACCCTAGCTAGATAGCTCATACACAACACACAGGAAAATTACAGGAAGAACACACCCAAAAATAGCAAGCAAAAGAATACAGAGGAAACGGCAGCGAAACCACAAGGAAACAGCAGCATAACGGACCCGAAACAGTAGCTTAAGCGGCAAAACAGCGAAGGAAAAGGCAAACCAGTGAACCAGAAAAGTTGCGGAGCTTTACCCCTTCCGATCTTCGTGAAACGCGAGTCCGAGAGACGGCTTAAAAGGTTAGACCTGAGGGTACTTTTCTCACTCATCTTTATTTGATTTTTGTTATTTATTTTGATTGTATTTTACTTGTTTGTTAAATCTTGTTTGTGTATGATGTGTGTTGTGGGTATTGGATGAATGGAAGAGTGTCGTCTCTTGTGGTATATAGGATGGAAACCCAGACGTAAATTTCGTAGCCGAATCCGAATGGACGGTAGTGCGGTCTGTACTTGGGACACAACTCCACGTACCGCTTGAGTAAACGACACCCTCTTTTGTTTTGTGTTGATTTTGTTTATTTTTCGTCACTTGAATTCTGTATGTTGTTTATTTATGCATGATTCAATCGAGCACATGGGCTTAGTAAGTGGAATGAAAAATCCCCTATGGGGAGGGGTTATAGCCCTTTACCACGATGCTTTGCCGCGTCGGTTGATGTGTGTTCGGTTGGATGCAAGATACGTTCAATCGGGCATACTTAGTATGATATTATTGTCTTTATCTTTTTATGCATGGTTCAATCAAGCGCATGGGCTTAGTGAGTCAGTCCAAAGGTCCTCTATTGAGAGACGAAAAGCCTAAAAGGACACCTTTGTGACATTACTTCGCCGCGCTGGACGAAGTGTGTTTGGGTTGAATGTACGTTTAATTGGGCATACGAAGTCCTACACTTTTATTGTCTTTATTTCATGTGTTTTGATGTGACGCGCATGGGCTTAGTATGTTGGTCTAAAGGTCCTCTCTTTGAGAGACCAAGAGCCCCAAAAGGCCACCTTTACGGCAGCACTTCGCCGCGCCCCTTTATTTTGTTGTTTATGTATTGCGTCCCATTTCATGCATCAGGTCTGTTCCCGTTCGAACGCGTTTACGAACGCAACTCAAACGCGCATGCATTTTGCCTAATCATGCATCAGGTCTCATTTATGTTCGAACGCGTTCACGAACGCCATACGAACGTGAGCATTCTGTTTCATTTCTATTCGAACGGGTTAACAAACGTCATACGAACGTGAGCATTCTGTTTCATTTCCGTTTGAACGCGTTATCAAACGCCACACGAACGCGAACCTTCTGTTTACCGTTCGAATGCGTTTACGAACGCTACACGAACGCGCACACACTGAACTGAGTCTGTCTTATCATATTTATGCATAATTGCCTCTTGGTTGATCTTTCTTGTATTATGTAGCCAATCATATTATTTGTATTCCTGCATTTATCCATTCTATGTGTTTTGGGATGATATTCAAGCATGATTAGGCTGTTAGCATGTTATTTGGTTAATAGGTTCATGAGATAGTACTCAAGCATGATTAGGTTGTTCTTAGTTTTCCATATCATATGATCGAGAAATGTTCATGAGATTGCCATGTGATGTTGCATGTTGTGATGACTAATTCCCTGCATGTAGAGTTAGAAGCATGATACTCTTGGAAATAAGTGTTACTTAGGCCTGATTAAATTATTACACAAATCCTTTCATTACAAGTGACATAAGTAAGGGACCATTCCGAACCCAACGATTTGAGGTCTTCCCTTGCGAGGGGTGAGTGCGGCCTTAAATCTTTGTCCCGGTTCACACCGGGTGGCGACTCCATTATTCTCCGGTTTAGTCCTCTGTGGCTACTCCGTACTCCCGACCGGGCCGCGAGCCCAGGACAGCATGCGTCGCCCAGATTTCTGTGTTCCCACAGTCTGGCGACTCCACTGGGGATAAGAGAATTGGCCCCGAAATATTGACTTGTGATGTTTGGATTTATGTTTTAATTGACCGTGTCTATAGTGGATAAAGTGAGGGTTTAATCAAAGGCATTTTGAGGCTAGGTAATGGTTTGGTGTCTTCCTTCATTCACTACCTTTCTAGAAGGAAAAGCTGTGAAGGCACCTAGATAGCCATCTACTCGTAGCCTATTGTGATGGACTAATTTGGAGGACTCGTTGTTTATTCCTGACAACAAGCGATAAGAGCCTAAGAGGCTTGGGTATTTAAGTGATCCTCTCTCCACCTTCCCTCTGGGGGATCTACAACGGGAAATCCATTTGACAGTCTGTCACACACCATAGCTCATTGGTACGTACCTTAGTGTATAAAAAAGGGTGCGCTCACTTGGTTGCTCGAACCCTTGAGTGGGGAGACCTAGTTGTGGGCCATCCTTCGCCGATGAGAGCCTTTGTCTATACTCTTGCTAACCCACCCATAGACCGGGTTGGCTAAAGTAACAATTATTTCCTTGAATATGTGCTTGTGGACCATCCTCATTTGGATGCAGTTGGACTATTGTCAGAAATGCGGGCTTGTTGGGCCATTTAAACTGGGGCAAGTTCGCACCTTATGACTATTAGGCCCAAAGCTTCTGAAATGTCGATGGGCCATTGTGTAGAAATTATTATGTCATGTTTGCATCATCTTTCTTCTATGCTTGTGTTTGGGAACATCGTCATTTGGATCCAGTTGGACCATTTGTCATGGGATATGGGCTTGTTGGGCCATTTAAACTGGGACAAGAACGTATTTCATGACTATTGGGCCAAAAGCTTCTAAATGATTGATGGGCCACTTTGTGATTGTGTTCGGAACGTTACCATTCGGATTTAGTTGGGCTCCTTGCCATGAGATGTGAACTCGTCGGGCCATTTAAACTGGGACGAGTTCACTCCTATGACAGTTGGCCCAAAAACTTCTAAAATGATGATGAGCCGATTTGTGTGAAAATTTTAATGAGTTGATATATTTCTTGTATCGCATGCATATCATGCATCACATGCACCTCATGCATACATGCATACATGCACCATGTGAACCCCATTTTTTGTCTTGAAAGCCATCATAGATACCCGTTGGTTAGGGAAGAGGACAGACTTGTCAAAAGACCAAGCAGCCACCAAGAGCACTGGCAGAAGACCTAGCCCAACGGGATAGGAAACTCAATCATGCATGCATGCATACACGTAACATATTTGCATCCTTTTTGTGTTTGTTCTGTTTTGTAATAACAGGTTTCAAAAGAGAAAAAAAAAGCGTCAAAAGACAAACCAATCAGGAACATCGACAGTACTGTATCAGTCTAGGGGCGAGGCCCGTATCAGTATCAGTCTTGGGGCGAGGCCCATATCAGTATCAGTCTTGGGGCGAGGCCCATATCAGCAGTATTAGTCTTGGGGCGAGGCCCATATCAGTATCAGTCTGGGGGCGAGGCCCATATCAGCAGTATCAGTCTTGGGGCGAGGCCCATATCAGTATCAGTCTTGGGGCGAGGCCCATATCAGTATCAGTCTTGGGGCGAGGCCCATATCAGTATCAGTCTGGGGGCGAGGCCCATATCAGCAGTATCAGTCTTGGGGCGAGGCCCGTATCAGTATCAGTCTTAGGGCGAGGCCCATATCAGTATCAGTATGGGGGCGAGGCCCATATCAGCAGTATCAGTCTTGGGGCGAGGCCCATATCAGCAGTATCAGTCTGGGGGCGAGGCCCATATCAGCTGTATCAGTCTGGGGGCGAGGCCCATATCAATATCAGTTTAGGGCGAAGCCCACATCATTCTGCGGGCGAGGCCCACATCAGCATCAGTCCAGGGTTGAGGCCCACATCAGTATCAGTTTGGGGATGAGTTCCAGGGCCGAGGCCTACATTAGTATCAGTCTGGGGTCAAGGCTCACATCAGTATCAGTTTTGGGGATAAGTCCTAGGGCTGAGGCCCACACCGTCAGAATTTCAGAATGAATCAGGGAATGAATCCCAGGGCCGAGGCCCGCATCAGCAGAATTTTGGAATGAATCCCAGGGCTGAGGACCACATCAGCATCAGTTTGGGGTGAGGCCCATATTAGCATCAGTATCAGTCTTGCCGGGTATGGCATTCTGGGGGCGAGGCCCACATTACATCAGTATCAGTCTTGCCGGATATGGCATTCTGGGGGCGAGGCCCACATTACATCAGATCAGTTCTGCCGAGAATGGCACTCCGAGAATGGAGATATAGTCCGGGAATGGACAGCTCGAGAATGAGCACGCCGAGAATGGCACGCCGGGAATGGTACTCCGAGAATGGAGATATAGTCCGGGAATGGACAGCTCGAGAATGAGCACGCCGAGAATGGCACGCCGGGAATGGCACTCCGAGAATAGAGATATAGTCCGGGAATGGACAGCTCGGGAATGAGCACGCCGGGAATGGCACTCCAGAATGGAAATACAGTTCAGAAATGAACAAGCCGGGGATGGCACTCCAAGAATGGAAGCACGGTTTCGAAATGGACCATCATCTCATCACTTGCCGAAAATGGCACTCCGAAAATGGAGCACGGTTCGAAATGGACCATCATCTCATCACTTGCCGAAACTGGCACTCCAAAAATGGAGCACGGTTCGAAATGGACCATTATCTCATCACTTGCCGAAAATGGCACTCCGAAAATGGAGCACGGTTCGAAATGGACCATCATCTCATCACTTGCCGAAAATGGCACTCCGAAAATGGAGCACGGTTCGGAAATGGACCATTATCACATCTCGCCGAAAATGGCAATCCAAGAATGGAGCAAAGTTTAAGAATGAACAAGCCGGGAATGGCACTCCAAGAATGGAAACACAGTTCGGGAATAAAGCCCACAGTCAGCTCAGATCAGGGGATAAAGCCCACATCTAACACAATTGAGGAACAAAGCCCACAGTCAGCTCAGATCAGGGAATAAAGCCCACATTCAACACAGTTCGGGAATAAAGCCCACAGTCAGCTCAGATCAGGGAATAAAGCCCACATCTAACACAATTGAGGAACAAAGCCCACAGTCAGCTCAGATCAGGGAATAAAGACCACATTCAACACAGTTCGGGAATAAAGCCCACAGTCAGCTCAGATCAGGGAATAAAGCCCACATCTAACACAATTGAGGAATAAAGCCCACAGTCAGCTCAGATCAAGGAATAAAGCCCACATTCAACACAGTTCGGGAATAAAGCCCACAGTCAGCTCAGATCAAGGAATAAAGCCCACATTCAACACAGTTCGGGAATAAAGCCCACAGTCAGCTCAGATCAGGGAATAAAAGCCCACATCTAACACAATTCAGGAACAAAGCCCGCAGTCAGCTCAGATCGGGGGAATAAAGCCATATCTCTACACTGTTCGGGAATAAAGCCCAGGAGAAGAAAGCTCTATCTCAACGCAGTTCAGGATTAAAGCACAAAGGTCAAAGAATCTCAGGATAACAAATGCCGAAAATGGCGCTCCAGAATGGAGCACACACACAAAAAGATGCCGAAAATGACGCTCTAAAAATTGAGCACGGTTCGGGAATGAACCAGGGGTCGCAGCACCTCACCACCAAATCAACTCAACTCAACACATGGTAAGTCAAGTGACAGCTGGCGAGCCAGGTAAGTAGAAATGCATTGCATAACTTTGATAGGATTGTTCAAAGTCACACACTGCACAAGTCCCATCAAAGTGGGGGCGACTGTAGGCATTGTATTTTTGCATGTGAAACCCGATGATGAGTCTCATTTGGAGGCACTACCTTTTGAGTCACGGAAGCCGCGGGAAACAGATATCGGAAGGGGAAATCAGAATAAACAAGCTCACTGTCTTCGTTAGTGCTGCGTTCGTTACTTCGTTCGAACGTCAGGCCGATTGCGGACGTTCGTGTCGCGTTCGAGGAAGCGTTCGAACGGTGTCGGTAATTCTGGTTTTGCTGCTAGCCTCACACCCAAGCCCATTTAGCTCCCCAAAGCCCATAAAACACATCCCAAATTAAATAAATAAATATTAATTAAAACATTAACTAAATAAGATATTAAAATAATTAATTAAATAATTAATTATTACATTTACCAAACTTAGACTAAAATCATACCTAATCTAAACCAATCAAATATAATCATACCAAGTTAAAATCAATCAACCAATATATTATTCCCAAATTAAAATATTGTATGCCTAATCAACATAAACTAAATATTCAACCTTCCCTATCTAGCCAAGATTTGTCCCCCATCAATCTTTGACTTCCCTTATCCAACACCAAATCAAACCCTTCCTTGTCAAGCCTAACCCTTCTATATAAAAAGAACCCTTCACCAACCTTCTCAACCCTAGCTAGCTAGCTCATACACAACACACAGGAAAATTACAGGAAGAACACACCCAAAAATAGCAAGCAAAAGAATACAGAGGAAACGGCAGCGAAACCACAAGGAAACAGCAGCAAAACGGACCCGAAACAGTAGCTTGAGCGGCAAAACAGCGAAGGAAAAGGCAAACCAGTGAACTAGAAAAGTTACGGAGCTTTACCCCTTCCGATCTTCGTGAAACGCGAGTTCGAGAGACGGCTTAAAAGGTTAGACCTGAGGGTACTTTTCACACTCATCTTTATTTGATTTTTGTTATTTATTTTGATTGTATTTTACTTGTTTGTTAAATCTTGTTTGTGTATGATGTGTGTTGTGGGTATTGGATGAAAGGAAGAGTGTCGTCTCTTGTGGTATATAGGATGGAAACCCAGACGTAAATTCCGTAGCCGAATCCGAATGGACGGTAGTGCGGACTGTACTTGGGACACAACTCCACGTACCGCTTGAGTAAACGACACCCTCTTTTGTTTTGTGTTGCTTTTGTTTATTTTTCGTCACTTGAATTCTGTATGTTGTTTATTTATGCATGATTCAATCGAGCGCATGGGCTTAGTAAGTGGAATGAAAAATCCCCTATGGGGAGGGGTTAAAGCCCTTTACTACGATGCTTTGCCGCGCCGGTTGATGTGTGTTCGGTTGGATGAAAGATACGTTCAATCGGGCATACTTAGTTTGATATTATTGTCTTTATCTTTTTATGCATGGTTCAATCAAACGCATGGGCTTAGTGAGTCAGTCCAAAGGTCCTCTATTTGAGAGACGAAGAGCCTAAAAGGCCACCTTTGTGACATTACTTCGCCGCGCTGGACGAAGTGTGTTTGGGTTGAATGTACGTTCAATTGGGCATACGAAGTCCTACACTTTTATTGTCTTTATTTCATGTGTTGTGTTGTGACGCGCATGGGCTTAGTATGTTGGTCTAAAGGTCCTCTCTTTGAGAGACCAAGAGCCCCAAAAGGCCACCTTTACGGCAGTACTTCGCCGCGCCCCTTTATTTTGTTGTTTATGTATTGCGTCCCATTTCATGCATCAGGTCTGTTCCCGTTCGAACGGATTTACGAACGCAACTCGAACGCGCATGCATTTTGCCTTATCATGCATCAGGTCTCATTTCCGTTCGAATGCGTTCACGAACGCCATACGAACGTGAGCATTCTGTTTCATTTCTGTTCGAACGCGTTAACAAACGCCATACGAACGTGAGTATTCTGTTTCATTTCTGTTCGAACGCGTTATCAAATGCCATACGAACGCGAACCTTCTGTTTACAGTTCGAACGTGTTTACGAACGCTACACGAATGTGCACACACTGAACTGAGTCTGTCTTATCATATTCATGCATAATTGCCTCTTGGTTGATCTTTCTTGTATTATGTAGCCAATCATATTATTTGTATTCCTGCATTTATCCATTCTATCTGTTCTTGGGATGATATTCAAGGATGATTAGCCTGTTAGCATGTTATTTGGTTAATAGGTTCATGAGATAGTACTCAAGCATGATTAGGTTGTTCTTAGTTTTCCATATCATATGATCGAGAAATGTTTATGAGATTGCCATGTGATGTTGCATGTTGTGATGACTAATTCCCTGCATGTAGAGTTAGAAACATGATACTCTTGGAAATAAGTGTTACTTAGGCCTGATTAAATTATTACACAAATCCTTTCATTACAAGTGACATAAGTAAGGGACCATTCCGAACCCAACGGTTTGAGGTCTTCCCTTGCGAGGGGTGAGTGCGGCCTTAAATCTTTGTCCCGGTTCACACCGGGTGGCGACTCCATTATTCTCCGGTTTATTCCTCCGTGGCTACTCCGTACTTCTGACCGGGCCGCGAGCCCGGGACAGCATGCGTCGCCCAGATTTTTGTGTTCCCACAACACCAGGTCGCGTACATTTTTCAATGTACGATTTCTCGGAGAGTATTCGAAAGCCAAGCTTTCACCGATAGTTTTATGGGAATATCATTTCCATGAAATGACGTATTATCATTATTTATAGGACAACCACTGTCAGTGCGCTCCCACTAATCCTCTTATATACATAAGAATCATTTCTGTTTTGAAATAAATCATATACCATTATGATTACCTCAAAACGATAATTCCAAGAACCTATGCTTGCTTCAATCCAAACATGGATCGAATAACCCGCAAACCTTGTTTGCTTGTTATGGTATGAAAAAACCGACAGGATATTGTAAACATCCTCCGAAAGGTTTCCTTTTCAGGAAAGCGATTTTCCCGTTAAGCTGTTATATTTCACTAATGAAACATGCAGCATTAGCAAGCATTATCCAAATGAATTTACCATGGCAACAGGTAAAAGGTTGAATCGTAATCAACACAATGTTGATAACGATACCTTTTCGCTAAAAGCCTAGCTTTACACGTTGGTATGTTTCCATCCATGTATGTCTTCCTTGAGGACTTATAAAGTACCATTAGGCACAATGCCTTACAGTACATCAACTAGTATCCAAACATAGTTGATATACATGGAATCCATTTCGGACTCATGACACTTTGTCATAATAGGGAGTCGATACCTTGTATCACTTCCTCATACGTAGTCAGTTGGTATACCTCAATAAGATAGACATCTTTATGAGGTGAGATCAGAAACCCATACCCCTGGTTGTTTTCTGACTCTCTCCGACATACGTGGTTCTTGTGTATTCGAAGATTAATGGTAATAGTTTCATCCTTGATGAACTCTTCATGTTCCATTAAGGAATGGGTGCCGTGAATAGTATTACTCCGATTTTTATCGAGTTTTACTATCCTCTCACTTACCACTGCATATCGGTATTCCTCTTAGGAAAACCGCATGGTGAGCAACAATTACATTGTTCTCATGTGAGTTGTATAAGTACAATACTTTGGTATCACTAGGATAACCTACAATTGGCACTTATCCAATTTGGGTTTTAGTTTGGTATCATCCAAACATATGCCAAGCATACCTAAATTATCAGGAATGTGAAACCCGGTTTCTTTCCTGTTCATATCTAATATGAAATATGTCTAATAGATTTTAATGGAACCTTATTCTAAATAAGTTCTTGCATTGTGTAAAGTTTATCCGTTGAAGGAAATGGTAGCTCAGAGCGAATCATGTCCAACAAAATTCGGTTACTCAGTTCGGACACACCGTCAAATTGACGTGTTCCAGGAGGAGTCCTCTTTTGAAAGAATACTATACTCTTTCAAGTATATTAGAAACTTATTGCTTAAGTATTTTCCATTACGGTCTTACCGCGAAAGTTTAATACTTTAGCTGATCTGTTTGTCTATTTCGTGTCGAAATTCTAAAAGTTTCTGATTTGTGTTCTTCAAAAGAAACACACAACCATTACGCGATGCCACATCCGTAAAGGTTACGAAATATTCATATTCACATCTAGCCTAGTTAGACATGGGCCCACTTACTTCATTATGAACTAGGGCTTACAGATATGTGGCATTTACACTTTTACCAAGTAAACAGTGTTATAGGCACATTACCTAAAAAACTAGATTCGTAGACTTTATTTGAATGGAATCAAATTAGTCCAAGTATCCACTCTTCAAAAGTGCGGATATACGAGTCTTGTTTAATTGTGTCCCAGACAACAATGCCACAATATGTTTCTTCTGATCAAATCAGTTTGAGCTATTTGTTTGTCATGATATACGTTTGAGATTTATTTATATTCAAAATATAAATTCTGTTTTTCACATCTAATGTGTATATCTCAATATCATCTTTATATAATAAAACACTTTAGTGTTCTAGAATATAAAGGTTCACCCGCAGCGGGTTAAACACTGATATAGAGATAATGTTTCTAGTCAAACTAGTTACATTATAACAGTTTCCCAATTTAAGTACACACCCGAAGGTAGTTCCTAAACTTAGATACCTGCGGTTAAAACAGTGAATTTCGTCCCGTTTTCAATTCGCAGATAAATCTCTATTGAAGTCAGTATCCTGTTCAAAACAGATTCTGAACATCAATATATATTTATGTACCACCTAAGTATTTAAAATCCAATTTCAATACTAGTAGTGAACACAATTTGACAAACATATTTGAAGTCAGAGCCTTGCTCGTCTTCAGTTCCTTCATGTATACTTTGTTCAAACGGCAGTCACGCTTCCGCGATCCCTTTTGGCACAATTTAGGCAGACATTTTGGGATATGTCATTTATCTTCCTAGAAGATGATAATGATTTTGCCTTTGCCCCTTTTCCATATTCCAGAAGCCTTTGGCCTAGCCTCGGGTTTCTAGAATACCGAAGTGAGGTGTGCCTTGCGCTACTTGCCTAATTGCAAACTTTGACTTTGTCTCCTTGAGAATAGTCATTAACTCTCCAAGAGTTATTTATTGCAATTTAGTACTTCTAAAATCTAAGGATAGATTCATGAAGATCCTTTAATTTCAGTATCATACTTTAAGGATCTAATCCTTAGTTCTGATTCAGAAATTAAAGAGTCTACTGCGACAAGCTTAATGGATTAAGCACTAAAGTTATCATTACATAAATCTTCCAAAGATTATGCTCTACTATTTGCTTAACTTTGGGCTTAGGCATAATATGTTATTTTATCAAATAAAGTAACTTATTATTTTTCCAGGACCATCCTAAAATTTATTCCCAATTTGAAAATTAAACCATTTAAATACATTTTCCCTAGGATCATGTTTTAAATGTCAATCTTTCAATTTTATCTTGATTTTAATAGTCCAACTATTTAATCAACGATTTAGGTACTATTTAATATAATGATTACAATTGTCCAACTATTTAATCAACTATAATTTAATAGATTTGTTGATGGTGTTTTTTAAGCACTATGATATTTAAGCAGTACGGCAGGGGTAAAAGGGTAACTCCCTTCTTGATCGAGAACACTAATGCTGACCCGACCATTCGATGTTGCATACACCAACGGTAAGGGGCCGAGCACTTGGTGATCAGTGACCGACCACTTAAGCTCGGGTGGACAGGTATTGTAAGATCGATAGCAACATTCTCAGTTCAGAGGACCATTGTGACCGACCTCATAAAGACCGACCAGATAGTGAGATATGCTCCAGATGATAAGTTATCCTATTCTTATTGGGTAAGGAGATAAGTTATCCTATTCTTATGGGATAAAGGAGATAAGTTATCATATTCTTATGAGATAAGGAGATAAGTTATCTTATTCTTATGGGATAAATGAGATAAGTTGTCATATTCTTATGAGATAAGGAGATAAGTTATCCTACTTTCATGGGGAAAGGTTGATGAGTCAGTATCCTAATAGGATATGGGAAGTGAAGGTAGTTTTCAACTAGGAATCCTTATGGGAAAAGGAATTTGATTTCTTCACTATTATAAATAGAAGGGGAAAGTGTAAGTAAGTGGCATCAGTATGAAGATCAATATCAATATCATTATCATCAGACTTGTAAACACAAGAGATATCAGAGAAGCATATCTCAGTAATAAAAAGATCGTTCGTTCTGGGTATATGGACGTAGGCTGGATCTGATCCGCCGAACCATGTTAAATCTCCATGTTGATTGGTGTATTTATCTATCTTTTGCTAAGTTTGCTTTTGGTTCCCCCATGACCGAACAAATTCACTTTTAAGGGAGGATTATCTCAGGAGTAATATTCCCATATTGCCCTGAGACCAAAATCAATCGTCAACAGTTGGCGCCGTCTGTGGGGAATGTTACAAAAAACAGCTCGAGTGGTAAGACGATTACAGAAGATGGAAATCACTGGTCGTCAAGGAGTTCAACAGCAGATTGGATTGAGAAGATGGAGGAAAATATGAGGAAAGATAGGGAGGAAAATCAAATCCTTCTAAAATCCATGATTGACAAACTAGAGAGGATGGAAGAGACGAATAATGAGGGGCTTGAAGCCGGAGCCAGTCGGAGAAGAGGCGAAAAAACGGAAGGTAACGGATCCCAAAAATGTGAGTAAGACCTCTTATGTCTTAGGCTGACATTTGATTATGCTTGTTTGTTATGGCCCACACAATTGTTTTGATATTTGTTTTACGGCTCGGGTCTGCTCTTGTACCGCCGAGTCCGTTTTGTTGATATATGTTTTACGGCTTGGGTCTGCTCTTGTACCACCGATACCAATGTTTCTTTCCGGCTCGGGTCTGCTCTTGTACCACCGAGACCGATGTTTCCTTCCGCCTCGGGTCTGCTCTTGTACCGCCGAGACCGATGTTTCCTTCCGGTTCGGGTCTGCTCTTGTACCGCCGAGACCGATGTTTCTTTCTGGCTCGGGTCTGCTCTTGTGCCGCCGAGATCAATGTTTGTTTCGGCTCGGGGCTGGATTTCGTTCCTCCGAAACCACTTGTTTATTCAGCTTAGGGCTGGATTTCGTTCCGCCAAGGCCGCTTGGTTATTCGACTCGGGGCTGGATTTTGTTCCGCCGAGGCCACTTATTTATTCAGCTCGGGGTTGGATTTAGTTCCACCGAGGCCACTTGTTTATTCAGCTCGGGGCTGGATTTCGTTCCGCCGAGGCTACTTGTTTATCCAGCTCGGGGTTGGGTTACGTCCCACCGAGTCGGCTTCTTTGGACTAGGGATGTAACATTCCCCCAGAGCCAAGTCTTTCTTTTAGCTCGGGGTCGGGTTACGTCCCACCGAGTCGGCTTCTTTGGACTGGGGATGTAACATTCCCCCAGAGCCAAGTCTTTCTTCAGCTCGGGGTCGGGTTACGTCCTACCGAGTTGGCTTCTTTGGACTGGGGATGTAACATTCCCCAGAGCCAAGTCTTTCTTCAGCTCGGGGTCGGGTTACGTCCCACCGAGTCGGCTTCTTTGGACTGGGGATGTAACATTCCCCCAGAGCCAAGTCTTTCTTTCAGCTCAGGGTCTGGTTACGTCCCACCGAGTCGGCTTCTTTAGACTGGGATGTAACATTCCCCAGAGCCAAGTTTTTCTTTTAGCTCGGGGTCGGGTTACGTCCCACCAAGTCGGTTTTTTTGGACTGGGGATGTAATATTCCCACATAACCAAGTCTTTCTTCAGCTCGGGGTCGGTATACGTCCCACCGAGAGACTTATCATTGGCATGGGATCAGAGCATCTCCCCCATTGTCGGCCCTCTATTGGTCTGAGGATGGGATATTCCCCCAGACCCAAATGTTCTTCTCAGCTCGGGGTCGGGTTACGTCCCACCGAGTTGATCGTCATCAGCATAAGGGCAAAGCATTTTCTCTTCGGGTAGATATCGGGATCCTCGTTGACTGAGCACATGAAGGTGGCAAGAAGGACCAGATTTGCAGCCAATATATTTTTCTCTGCGGTTCCTGGAGTGACCACCGACAGATTCATCGGCACACCATCTTTTTTTATAGTTCCCGGCATCAACTCGCAAACTCGTTGTTACCGAGAACTAGGGGATAGATGTTGATGGTGTTTTTTAAGCACTATGATATTTAAGCAGTACGACAGGGGTAAAAGGGTAACTCCCTTCTTGATCGAGACCACTAATGCCGACCCGACCATTCGATGTTGCATACACCAACGGTAAGGGGCCGAGCACTTGGTGATCAGTGACCGACCACTTAAGCTCGGGTGGACATGTACTGCTAGATCGATAGCAGCATTCTCAGTTCAGAGGACCATTGTGACCGACCTCATAAAGACCGACCAGATAACGAGATATGCTCTAGATGATAAGTTATCATATTCTTATGGGGTAAGGAGATAAGTTATCCTATTCTTATGGGATAAAGGAGATAAGTTATCATATTCTTTTGGGATAAGGAGATAAGTTATCATATTCTTATGGGATAAATGAGATAAGTTGTCATATTCTTATGGGATAAGGAGATAAGTTATCCTACTTTCATGGGGAAAGGTTGATGAGTCAGTATCCTAATAGGATATGGGAAGTGAAGGTAGTTTTCAACTAGGAATCCTTATGGGAAAATGAATCTGATTTCTTCACTATTATAAATAGAAGGGGAAAGTGTAAGTAAGTGGCATCAGTATGAAGATCAATATCAATATCATTATCATCAGACTTGTAAACACAAGAGATATCAGAGAAGCATATCTCAGTAATAAAAAGATCGTCTGTTCTGTGCCCGTGGACATAGGCTGGATCTGATCCGCTGAACCATGTTAAATCTCCTTGTTGATTGGTGTATTTATCTGTCTTTTGCTAAGTTTGCTTTTGGTTCCCCCATAACCGAACAAATTCACTATTGAGGGACGATTGTCTCGGGAGTAATATTCTCATATTGCCCTGAGCCCGAAATCAGCCGTCAACAAGATTAAAATCAATTATATTGATTACTATAATCCAATTATAAAATCAACTATAAATGAATAGTTTGAATATAGTCCAACTATTTATTAAAACAACAATTTAAATATTAGTCCAACTAACATTTAATTTATTCGACGAATGATATTTGAATGAGCGTGTGTGGCAAGTAATTAAACGAGTATTGCAAATTCAATTCTTGCCTCCCACTATTTTTCGGCGAGCCTCTAACCCTCTGTCGAGTACTCGGGAAACCGTGTTTCCTAGTGGGCTTGGATCCCGTTAAATATCACAGAATCTTGACTTTGGCAAACAAATTGTATGATAATTAACTAGGTAGATCTCTAAGATCGATTGGATCCAATCCAATTCCTAGATCCGGTAGGGGGACATCCAAGTCTGAAACATATATCTTATATATGGCAATACATCCAATGTATTACTTAACCTTTTTCCTCTGAATTAACTAAGCCTTGGCTTTGGCACAATAAACTTAGTGATCTCAGTTAAGCGCGACCCATTGACCATGGAAAGCTTCGTAATCAATGTCGATGGACAAGAAGTGTTCTTGACTTTGGCCAACAAACCACAACTTGGACAAGAAACCAATATGTAACAAAGCCTTCGTGATTCAAACACATCTTCGATAGACAAAGGCCTTGACTTTGGCCAAGAAGCCAATGCCAGTCTCGGATCTTGAGTGAGAATCACTCAATGGAAGGAAAGACGCTTAATATTTTGCGAGGGTTTTTCGAGTGCAAATTGGCAACCAATTTATTATCTTTGTTAAGGTCTCATCATCATACACCCTTAAACATGCTTTTGAAACACATAATAAAGCGCGTATAATAAAATAATAATGATATGCGGATGGATACTTTACACATTGATCCTAGATCAAATCTCTCTCTTTCTCTCTCCCGCTAGCACATGTATCACTTCTACCTGTTACACTACACTTCTAAAGAAACCTCATTTACATTGAGGGGAATAGGTGAGAAGAGAATACAAAGAATAAGGAGGTGAAAAGGCTGGACACGCAGGTCCAATTAATAAATCAAATTTATTACAACAATTTCTAAAATTGTCTCACCCATCTAATATCCATCCGATATACATTATTCATGCATCGCAACCATGTATTCACACAAGCATGTTATCAATCAATCTAATCATATTAATTAATCTGATAATTAGTGATCATCCAATGTTCAAACAACGATTTGATTTTGCTCGAGTCAAACTCGTTTTGCGAATAAGTACTCAAAGTACAAATTCTCGAATTAAATTAAACTACATCATTAAATCCAATTTAATATGAATTTAATACTAACTCATTATTTAATTCCAAATTAAACATTACACTTTAATAATAAACCTTTTGCGACTTAAATTCCAAATTTAATCGTTACGGGTCTCAAAGCCCGATTAACGTCCAACGTCAATTTAATTAAAGTCCAATGGGCTTTTAATTAATTTCTTAAGGCGTTGACTTTTGGTCAACTCGGGTCAAACCCAATAACCAAAGTCCAATCCGGGAGTTACCCCATAAGCCTAGAAATCAATCTTGGCCCATTAGGCCCAATTAAACTTTAAAGGTCCATTAAGTCGCATTTGGGCTTTATGGATGCGGTTTTGGGCCTAATTGGATCCAACCAATTTTTCCTAAACCCGAACTTTGTACAACAAAGCCCAATAAGCCCATTTACAATATAACAAGCCCAAATCCAATTTTAAGGCCCAATTAATTAAACACAAAAAATCCAATTTCACATTTAATTAACCTAAAGTGTATATCATGATTAATCACCCAAATTAACATTTCTAAAACATCAATTTATATAATTAATCATGCTCATTTTCATCATCACATATCCAACACATTTTGATTAAAATCAAACCCAATTCACATGCTCAAAGTCTCGGCATTTGTGGGAAATTATATCCGATTTGGTTTCAATCAAATTAAATCCACAATCGACATAAATCAACATTCCTGAATGATTTCCAACACATCCAATGATCAAAAATCAAAAAATCACCAAGACAAAATAGGGCTAAGGCATTCGGCCAACACAAATTTTGGGCAAAAAATTGATCCAATCCAATTTCATGAAATTGATCCAATCAAACTTCAATTCAACATGTTTTACTCATACTCAATCATCCAATTCAACCAAATCATGCTTGAAAACATTTTACCCAAATTTTAAGCCCTAAACTTTTTCATGCTCAAACCTTGCTCTAGATGCCATTGTTGGTTTCTATTAAGGTCCCAAGGATCGAATAAAAAGCAATAAAACATGTGTGAATATCAACGACGAAGTTGCGGAATACTTACATTGAGCGGTTGAGCGACGCGGTAGGCAACAAAACATTCTTTTTGCTCGGCAGTGAGGGTGTGCGGCTCACTGGTTTCGGCCATTTGAGCTCCTTCGTCAAGCTCCAAGCTTCATTGAACGATTCCCAGCTCATGGGTGGACTTCCCTATCACTTTTGCATGTCTTCGTAGTGTGCTAGCACTCTTGATTTTGCTACAAAATCATGACCTTAAGCTTCCCATCCTCTCGGTTTTTCACAGCAAACAGAACCAGAAAAATGGCCGCAATGGCGTGTGAGAGGAAGAAGAAAGAGATGAGAGAGAGATGGTTTTTGTTACTAAAAATTGGTAAAATGATTTTCCCCAAAACATATACACAATTTTTGCCTCCAAAAAAGTCAAGCAATTAAAGCAATAAATGCTTGCCAACCACACACATCACTAGCCATCAATCAATGAATAGTGAATGGCGTCAATCACTCAAAGTGAAAGACATCCATCACTTGATTGATGAATGATGTGACGCTAGATGCGACTAGCGATTTGACGTTTGATTTGACTTCCGTGCCGTACTGGAATTTGAAATGCGAATGTGCTCGCAAATAATCCCGGGCTCGGGTTCGCTAATTCCAAATTAAGGAATTTTTCGTTACGACGTAATTAAATCTAATTTAATTAAATAATCATGCCTAGCATAATTATTATTCACGTCGCTAACGAATTAATTCTAAATTAATTCGTTCGCCAGAATTAAAATCTAATTTTAATTCCGCGTCGAAATCTAATTTCGTTTAATATATCAAATATATTAATTTATCGATTAATTCCAAATTAATTGTTATCTCTCTTTAAATGATATCTTATCCTAGATAAAATATCTCCGCAATTAATCCCAAATTAATTTTCTCTCTCTTCTAATTAATCCCAGATTAATTAAAAGGTGCGAGTCATACGTCATCGGTGAATCTTTGGGAAGCGACCCATGAGATCCCCGGATATGTTGGCAGTAAATTCGGTCGTTGGACTATCCGAACACGTAAGTACCAAGTACTACGTTTTACCAATTTACAAGACAAGGTTGGCTTCTAGCAAAGTGCCATGCCTACCCAATTCTCCGGAAATATCCTTACAGGAATAAAGGATCTATATCAGGCGTAGTATACGTAGTATAGCGTATTTCTGTCCAGTATCGGATGATCACGTGCTAGGCCTGGGGCTGGAATTGTGTCTGCCTCGTACGAAACACATGTCGCATGTCTGGTGACTAGTCTCTATAATCGGATAAACATGACCTTGTCATTTTATCCCGATAGCTGCAGCATTTAAGAGAACCAGTCCCGTATCCTACGTGACCATCATCTCCATTATGACTGGAGTGATACTTCCGTCTTGACATCACACCCAACACACTACGATTCTCAATATACCCAGCATTGGCGTACACAGAACCTGTTAAAGCCATGGACGACCGCAACCAAAGTATATTGATTGTCGCAAGTATTAGCGGTGCAAGTCTCAGGTTAAGACCAAATACACCTACCCTGATTTCGAACTTCCATAGACACATAGTCATACTACCAATGGAATTCCGAGGGGGTCTATCCAGAGCGAAGTTATTTCCTATACCATCGGTAAAACACAACCTCTTATTTCACTTGCATGAGTATCATATACCCAAATATATGAGAACTATGTCGTTGTGCCCTCACAAACGCGCACAAGTGTAATACTAGTCTTTTACGTATTTATCGATGTCCAATCTCGATAATACTCTGACTAGGGATATTTAATGATTTATCCTTCGTGGACTGATACTGTCTCATATCATTCTCCGCCCAGGAACAAATCATAGGGACCTCCTATCATTTATACATCTTGGTGATCTCATCACAAATGATAAGATTGCAATCTCCTTTGTCACATAGTTAATTTATTCGACAACACCAGGATTTGTACAAATAGTGACGCTATGGGTCATAATTATCCAATACAGAGGTGGTTTTGCTATCAGTCAACCCCGTCCGTGGTAGTATATTAGAAGCGTACTTAACCTGAGATAGATAATAGCTACTCTGATTAGAGAGTACCTCTAAGAAAGTATATGAGATTACCAAGGTTATTCATCTCAAAATGTTACTGAAGAGAGGTCTTAAGTTCACAGATACCGTGCAAATCATCCCCCATGATAATCATATCATCCACATAGAGAAGAATAATAATAGAGCCATTATCATTTTGTCGAATAAAAAGTGTCGAATCATAGGCACTGGAATTGAACCCAAGAGTATGAACAATGGTGTTGAATTTCTCAAATCATGTCTGATGAGCTTGTTTATGACTATATAATGCTCGGTGAAGTTTACAAACCTTATTAGGAGGATGAGGGTAGCCAGGTTGAGGTTTCATGTAAGCCTCTTAAGATATGTCACCATTAAGAAAGGAATTCTTTACATCCATCTGAAATAAAGTCCACTACCAAGAGGTGACAACAACTAGGAGACTATGAACAGAAGTCAGACGGGCAACATAAGCAAAAGTCTCTTCATAATCAATCTCATAATTTTGAGAAAATCCCTTGGCAACAAAATGAGTCTTATATCGTTCAATAGAGCCAATAGATTTCGTCTTTATTTTACATATCCATGTACACCTAATCGTAAATTTTACCGGTGGAAGATCAACTAAGTCCCATGTATGGGCTTTTTCAAGTGCCTGTAATTTTTTCAGCCATAGCTTGCCGCCAGACAAGGTTAGAACTAGCCTCAGAGTAAAAGTGAGGTTCATATTGAGTGAGAGTAGTGGAGAAACAATGGAATTCCCTAAGTTTGATAGGGATTTATGTCACCCTAGTAGAACAACAAAGAGACGAAGGATTCCCTGAATAGGACATATGGGAGCTGGAGGTGGCAGTGATGGATCCGGCATGCATTTGAGGCGGTTGGAGATAAACTATAGAAGGATAATTTAAGGGAGGTATATCAGAGTCATCATCAGAAAATAAATTAAGAGTGCTATTTGTAAATAGGATACAAGGTGAGGAAATGATAGATTGAAAAACTTGGAAACAGAGGAAAACATTTGATTTAACCAAAAGGTTACATGACGAGAGATACTGAGACGATTGGAGATGGGATCATAATATCTATACCCTTTTGTTTTCAATGCCATAGCCTAATAAACAACATAATTGAGCCTGAGGTTCTAATTTAGTGTGTTAATAGGGCTAAAGAATAACGAAAGAAACACAGCCAAAGATTTTAAAAAGATTGTAATTGGGAGATGTACCATGGAGTTTTTCAGAATGGGATTGATTGGCTAGAACAGAAGACAAAAGGCAATTAATGGTATAGACACTGGTGAGAGCAACTTCTCCTCAGAAACATTCAGGAAAAGAGGAAGAGATGAGAAGAGCACGAACTGTATCTAAAATATGCATGTGTTTGCATTCGACTCTCCCATTATGTTGAGATGTATCTCGACATGAGCAATGACAAATAGTCTCATTTTGGTGAAGAAAGTGTAGAAAATCTAAGTCTTTATATTCCGTGGCATTGTCAGTAAGGAAAGTTTTAATGGGTCGATTGAATTGAGTCTTAATCATATTCGCAAGGGTTTATTAAATGGAAGAAAGTTAAGTGCGATTTTTCATAAGATATAGCCAAGTGTAACGAGGATAGTCATCAATAAAAATCACAAAATACTTTGAACAACCCATAGTAGGAGTAGGAGATGGACCTCAAATATCAGAATAGACCAGATCAAAAGGAGAATAGCAAATCGAAGTACTACTATTTAAGGATAACGTAATTTTCTTGCCCAACTGACAAGGCATACAATCAAATTTTTTATTGGAAACAAGACCTAAATGACTACTAGAAGCTAATGAATGCAATCGACTAAGAGAAGGGTGGCCCAACCGAGAGTGCCACAAACTGAGGGAGGTAATGGATGAAGTTGAAGCGGCAGAGTAACATGGAGAAAGGTCTTGAGGAAAATGAAGGCTGGTGAGCTCAAACAAACGACTTTTCTTATGGCCTATCCCAAGCGTCTGACCGGTCTGCGGAACCTGTACAGAGAAACTAGAAGAAGTAAATAAGACATTAAGACCAATGTCACATAATTGGCCGACAGATAAAAGATTTAAAGTGAGTTTGAGTATAAGAAATATTTTAGATACCGAGAGATGCGGAGAGAAATATGACCAAGATGCCTGAGGGTCATGAAAGAGCCATTAGCAGTTTGAATGGCATGAAGATTTGATGGAGTAGATATGTAAAGATACTTGAGTTGGAAGTCATGTGATTGCAACAAACATAATCAAAATACCAAGAGGCAGTATCTGAGATAGTGGAAGAAGCAGAGATGTTACCAAATTGGGAGACTATGGATTGAAAGAGAGAGACGAGATCCTAAATATGCTGAGAAGGCTGGGACTGCTCAGTGTCACTCTAATCATCAGAAGCTACAACAGAAATAGACTAACGACCTTTGAACTAGGGAGTAGTATGACGAGTGGGAAAGTCTCGTTCAAAATAGACAGAACCCATCTTACGGCAAATTCTACAATGGCGTGTAGGACATTTGAGGACCAGGTGTTCGGGAAACTTATAGTAATTGCATCGCTTCAAGGAGGGAGAACTGGAAGGAAGTGTGATAAGGACGGTATCTGTATGCTGTATTCGGCCAGTAGAGTGATGAGTTTCTTCTGAAATAAGTTTATCAATGGCAGAGTCAAGATTGGGTAGCAGAGTTTGATAAAGAAATGAGGCTCGGGTGGGTTGAAACTTGGTATCACGAGCCATAAGAAACTGAATCAGTCTTTGGTGATCTCTGTAGGTGGTGAATTTGACAGCATCAGCAGAATTATCCCAATGGGGCTCGGAGAGAGCCAATTGATCCCAGAGAAACTGCATCTGAGAATGGAATTTTGTAATAGATTGGTCAGGTTCCTAACATATTTAGTGGAGGTGACAAATCAACTGATCCTGATGAGATAAATCGGTGGTTGTATATCGGTGATCATGAAAGTCCCAGAGTGACTTGGTTGTGTTAAAACGACCAAATTGAAGATTTATAGTTAGAGGAGTTATGAAAACCATATAATGATCTTGTGATTCTGACTGTCCCAATCTTTAAGGCGATCAGCAAAATCTTCGTCACTCTTAGTTTTGTGTTGAACGGGTTTAGTAAGAGTGCGATTAATATAACGCTAGAGTTTACGGCCCTTGAGAAAGATTCACATAGCTTGGGCTTAGAGGATATAATTGTGACCATCAAGGAAGATTTGAATTGGTTAGGAGATGTCAGATTTGTCCATGGAGAAAATCAGTGAAGTCTAAAGAATTTACTGAAAGAAACAACTATAAAAAATTGTAATAAAGAGGCCAAAAAATACAAATTTGGCAAAAAATCCAAAACTTTGAACAATTATAAAAATGCCCCAAATCTTTTGAAAATTACAAAATTTTCCCATATGAAAATAGTAGTTTTGCCCCAGACCAAGGCAAATAATAGAAAATTCCAAAAGTCTTAAAAAAATGCAAAGAAAGTCAGGAGTTTCGGAAAGCTAATAAAACACCTATGAATATCCACGAACGGCGCCGAGAGCCACAGAGGAGGAGTGCCGACGGCGGGAAAAGGTCGAGGATGGACCGAGAAGGCATCCGACAGTGGTGGTGAGAACAGACTTGCTGGCGAGAGAAAATGCACAAATTCGAGGGTTCGGATAATCAATGGAGGAGCATATCTGAGTAATAGAGGCCGAAATCGGCGTGAAAAGGGGCAGAAATGGACTAAGCATGAGGTTCTTAATCCAATGACACCGGAATCCAGAGACAATTCGACCTGGAATGCGACAGAGGCTCGTGAGGTGCACGCGGGGAGGCGGCGGTAGCCGGAGGCGGAAAATTAACACGACCCAGGGAAAAAACTGTCTGATACCATATTAGAGATTGAGTTGAATATCATTTGTATTTCAATCCAAATATACTTAAAATGTAACGGCCTTTATATAGACAATACAAAAAAGCTAAAATAGGAAAGGAAAATCTAAATAAGTATTATGGAAATTGTAAATTGTAAATTACCTAGAATAGAGAGTTATAATAAGAAGGGATAGTATAATTTCCTTTTTGATAATATATCCTTAACAATATATATAATTGGGCAAAGTTATTTTTTCTATCCCAAATTAATCAAAAATTTAAAATTACATAAAAATTTTTAAAAGGTTCTTCAGTTCACCAATTGTTGTAAAAAAATATATCAATTTTCATTTTAATAATAACAGAGGTAAATTCCGCTAATGAATTTACATAAAAGACTAAAATATCTTTAAATCTTATTTAACCATCATCCTCAACCAAACAGGCCCTTAATCAAATCCTAATTTCGTCTTCTCTTTAACATTTTTTTTTTTTTTGGAAACGATGGAAACCCCGCCACCAAACCACCCATTCTGGGCCGCGGCGTAGGTAAAACCACCGGCTATCCCAGGCTCTTACAAGAAGTGCACCCCCTGGATTCGAACCCAGAATCTCAAGGTGAGATCCTGGACCCTAAACCACCAAGCCACACCCCTTTGGGGACGTCTTCTCTTTAACCGCTCTCACAGAACTCTATTCTTATGATTCTGCAATAGATTTTCAATAATTAAACCATCTTCCTTTTCTATTCAATTTTTAATCATTTAACTATTTTGAAAAACAAATTAGAACTCACAAGTTTAAGTAAATTTCTCCTAATTTCCCCAAGTCACAAATTTAAGATTGACTTTTGTAATCCTAAATTCCCAAAAAAAAATTAAAAAAATAAAAAAACAAAAAAACCAACTACTGCTTCTTTCTCCAAGTCTCTGATTCTTCAAAACACAAAACCCTAAGTGGAAATGTCCATCTCAAATCAATCTTGCGTGATTCATGTTATTTATAAAATTAGGATTTGGATTGAAGAAGATTTTGATGATGAATCCTGGAACAGAAATGAGAAAGGACATTGAAAATTTTAATTGAGGGCAGGAGAAGATATTAAAGGTTCCTGAGTTCGAAGGCTTTTGGGTTTTGAGAGACACACGACATTACTGTTTTGATTTGAGCACTTATCCTCCCACCCCCTCTGACACATGTTCATCATGTCCCCCCTCCCCAAATTACAAAAATCTCCCCTTATTTAATACAAATCTCTCCTCCCCAAATCTCTCTCTATATATATTATTAATTTAAAAATAACAATATACTTATTTTATTTTATTATTAAATTTTTTATTTTATAATTTTTTTTGCTAAATTTATATTTTTTACTATTTATATATTTATTCAATTTTATTTGTTTAATAATATTATAAATTTTGTATTTATTATTATTTATTTTATGTTCATTATTCATTTAATTTTTGTGATTCTTTATTAATTTTTTTAACACTACTTTTGTATAATAAAAATATTCTCATGTATTTTAGAAAGATATATTTTAAAAGAATAGTATAATTAATAATATAAAAAGTTACACAATCTTTAATAAAGCAAATTTCTCTACTTTCAAAATTTAAAAAAAATGTATAAAAAATATATGAGATTTATTAACCGAATAGGCTATCAAAAAATATAAATATAAAAAATATTTATTAAATGAAAAAAATGAAAAAATAAATAAAATAAAATAAATAAATAAAATAAATAAATAAGAAATTTATAATATTTATTAAATAAATAAAAAAGAATAGATATATAAAGAGTAAAAAATATAAATTTATAAAATAAAAAAATAAAAAAATAAAAAAATAAAAAAATTTAATTTATAAAATTAAAATATTTATTTAATTAATAAAATAAAATAAGTATTTATTTATATATTAATACATATACATATATATAATTGATTTTGAAGAAGAGGGTAAAAATGTAATTTGCAGGGGAGACAATGTGGGGCCAGAGGAGGGGAATTTGTCAGGGGAGGTGGGAGGATCAATTTTCTTTGATTTTTAAGTTTTTAAGGGAGATTATATATTTTTGGTTTTTTTTTTTTTTGAATTATTATATATTTTTGGTTTGAATTGAGGAAAAAAGATTTTTGGCTACATTAACAGAAAGCAATGATACTGAATATTATGTTTGTCAAATGACAAGTACACCCTTGTGACATCGCTTTTTTATTATCTCTGTTAAGAATATTAGTATATAATTTGGATTCTGTTATAAAAATAAAGAGAAATAGAAGAAAATCGTACCTTGAAAGCTGCAGACTTTTCTTATTGATTCTGAATAAATTGATTTTGATACAAAATTATAAAGGGATTCCTCTATATTTATAGGGAGGAGTTATAGTGGGATAAGTTACAAAATAATAAATTACAAGATAAAGATTAAGTAGTTGGGATCGTCACAAATTAAAACACTCCCCCTCGGGCCCGACTACTTTAGTCTTACATAATTTGTTTGACTTATGGGCGGAATAACATTGTCTCATGAAAACCTTGTCAGTAAAACTCAGTGGGACAAAACCTGATCGAAGGAAAAAGAGTACAATGCACTTGTGTCATGTCAATGAATATACTCCCCTGATGAAAGATATCATCAAAATAATATACTAAGTCGACACATGCCAATACAATATACAAGCTTTTCAAATGTTGATGTTGGTAAAGCTTTTGTAAATAAGTCTGCAAAATTATCGGTTGACCTTATTTGCTTAACATCAATTTTCTTTCTCTGCTGGAGCTCATGAGTATAGAAGAATTTAGGTGAAATGTGCTTGGTTCTGTCTCCCTTGATGTACCCTCCTCTGATTTGTGCAATACAGGCAGCATTATCGCCATATATCACTGTTGGAATATTTGTGGTAAGATTTAAGTTGCATGTGCTCTGAATGTGATGGATAAGTGACCTTGACAATTTACATTCTCTGTTTGTTTCATATAGTGCAAGTATCTCTGAGTGATTAGATGAGGTAGCAACAAAAGACTTTTTTGTAGATCGCCAAGAAATTGTTGTATTATTATAGGTAAAAACATACCATATTTGTGAACGTGCCTTATGAGGGTCAGAGAGATATCATGCATTAGCGTAACCAACAATGCCTGAATTTTGTGTTAACCCATTTAAATAAAACAATCCCAAGTCTTTAGTGCCATGAAGATAACGAAAGATATGTTTGACGCCAATCCAATGTCGTCGAGTTGGCGTAGAACTAAATCTTGCCAATAAATTAATCGAGAATGCAATATCCGGTCTGGTGCATTGAGCTAAATACAGTAAGGCTCCAATTGCACTAAGAATTGTACCTTTGTACCAAATATCTCTTCATTATCTTCGTTAGGATAGAGTTGATCCATTTTAGGATCGAGAGATCGGACTACCATTGGAGTACTTAATGGATGAGCATTATCCATGTTGAAACGTTTGGGAATTTTTCCAATATATGTAGACTGATGGATAAATACTCCGTTAGTTTTATGCTCGATCTGCATGCTGATGAGTGGTAATTATATCATTATTTCCCTCTCATTTAACCTAATATTTTGTATAGTTTCTTGAGTTTTGTGAACGTTTTGATTTGTTTGTGTTATTTTGCAGATAAATAAAGTTTGGGAAGCATTGGAAGCAATTTGGAGCCAAAACAGTGAAAAAGGACAAAAAGGGCATTTTCATAATTTGCAGCGTCGCGATGTCTAACGTGCGCCGCCTGCTAACTTGCGCCGGACATGTGGACCAGTCAGAAGAAATTTACTAAAATGCGTCGGATGCTAACGTGCGCCGATAATGCTAACGTGCGCCTTGACACGTGTCACCATCAGAACCGATCATGCAAAAATGTGCCTAGACACGTGTCACAATCCTATGGTGCCGACACTCCGTGTGACACGTGTCACCTTCTGAATGGATCGAATCATCGGCGAATCATCTTCTGCCACGTGTCGCAATTCTATTGGGCCGACAAAATCCGCGTCAACAATCTGAGTCAAACCACGTTTGATCGAGTCAACACAAGCCAGCGTCCTTTTTGCGTCGCGACGCCGACCCGAATTTTTGCCTATAAATTGAGCTCATTTGCACCTCATTTGGTGTGCTTTCCTTTGGATTTTTTCCCTGATTTCATATGATAGCATCTATTTTGTAAATTATTAATAATATTTAAATTATGTATTTTTATTTTTAGTTTTTATTACAACTTTCTTGTTATTTATTTTTATGTTTTGTAGTTAAGATTTTGCTCGAGTAAAAGGTGAAACATTTAATATAATTATCTAGGTTAATCTCATTTAATTATAATATTTAAATTATAATTTAACCGGATTAATTAATGGAAGACTTTATTACCGCCTATATGGTCGGTCTAAATATAAATTACTTTACCGCCTATATGGCTGATGTAGTTGGACTAAATGGATTACCGCCTATATGGCTGGTTTTAAATGTTTAACATTATTAATTCATGAGAAAGCAGAACATAAAATAATTTTTATATTATAATATGTGAGATTCCTAGATAAATATTAAATGGGGATCCTCTAACCCCAGCATTTTATTTTTATTCTAAGGAAGTGATGAAACACAATATCCATACACTTAATAATTGATTTTCTTTTTATGGACAATTCTTTTGTTTGTTTATTGAGTCTTAAGCTTAATGCTTCTTGTTAATTGGCCATTAATAAGATTGATTTGGTAAACTTAAAATGAACTTGACGAAGAGATTTTAGGTTTCAGCCTTAGATTCAATAGCCCACGATCTTCCTTGAGGATAGATAACCCTTTAATAGATTTCCTTACAGGATAGACATATACCTATCGGGCGGGGGTAGCCATAATTGGAACTTAATCTTAATGAATCCAGGTAATTTGGTTGACAGAGATGTTGGACAGTTATGACCCATATCATCACTATTTGTACATATCATGGTGTTGTTGTACAAATAAACTATGTGACAAAGGAAATTGCTCTTTTATCATTTGTAATTAGATTACCAAGATGTATAAATGATAGAAGGTCTTTATGATTAGTTCCGGATTGAGATGATATGAGACAATATCAATCCACGAAGGTTTAATCATTAAATATCCCTAGTCGTAGTATTATCGAGAGAGGACATCGATAATGCGGAATAGACTAGTATTGCACTTGTGCGCATTGTGGGAGCATAACGTCATAGTTATCATATATTTGGGTATAAGATACTCATGCAAGTGTAATATGAGGTTGTGTTTACCGATAGTACGGAAACAGCTTCGCTCTGGATAGACCCATTTGAATTACATTGGTAATATGACTATGTGTCTATGGAAGTCTGAATCACAGTAGGTGTATTTGGTCTTAACCTGAGACTTGCACCGCTAATACTTGCGACAATCAATATACTTTGGTTTTGGTCGTCCAGGGCTTTAACAGGTTCTGTGTACGCCTCTTCTGGGTATATTGAGAATCGTAGTATATTGGGTGTGATGTCGAGACGGAAGTATCACTCCAGTCATAGTGGAGATGATGATCACGTAGGATACGGAACTGGTGCTCTTATATGCTGCAGCTATCGGGATATTATGACTAGGTCATGTTTATCCGATTATAGAGACTAGTTACCAGAGATCCGATATGTGCTTCGTACGGGGCAGACACAATTCTAGCCCCAGGCCTAGCACGTGACATCCGATGCTGGATCGAAATACGCAATACTACGTATACTACGCATGATATAGATCACATATTCTAGTTAGAATATTTCTGGAGAATTGGGTAGGCACGGTGCTTTGCTAGATGCCAACCATGTCTTGTAAATCGGTAAAAACGTAGTACTAGGTACGTACGTGTTCGGATAGTCCGACGACCGGATTTACTGCCAACATATCCGGGGATCTCATGGGTCGCTTCCCGAAGATTCACCGATGATGTATGACTCACACTTTATTAATCTGGGATTAATTAGAAGAGAGAAAAATTTAATCTGGGATTAATTACTGAGATATTTTATCTAGGATAAAATATTTATTAAAGAGAGAGAATGATTAATTTGGAATTAATCGATAAAATAATATATTCGATATATTATACGAAATTGGATTTCGACGCGGAATTAAAATTAGATTTTAATTCGGGCGAACGAGTTAATTTAGAATTAACTCGCTAGCGACGTGAATAGTAATTTTACTAGGCAAAATTATTTAATTGAATTTGATTTCATTACGTCGCAACGGAAAATTTGTTAATTTGGAATTAGCGAACCCGAGCCCGGTAGTGTTTGCGGGCGCACTCGCATTGCGAATTTAAGTGCGGCCCATAAGTCACATCAAGTGTCAAATCACTAGTCAATCGATTGATGTGATATCTAGTCACTTTGAGTGATGTGACAACATGTCACTATTGATTGATGGTGGTAGTTGGAATGTATTAATTTTTTTTTTGCCTTTGACTTTTTGAAAATGAAAAAATGGTATATGTTTAATTGATTTTGGAAATCAATTAATACATACACAACACATTTTTCTTTCTTCTCTCTTCTCTCCCTCACGCCCAAGGGGCTATTTTCTTCTTCTCATTTACTGCAAATGCCGAGAGTTTGCAAGAAGAAACAAGGTGTTTTTGTGGCAAAAATTACCAAGGTGATAGGGAAACCAACTTGTGAGCTTGGAATCACCATTCGAAAGCTTGGAGCTTGGACAGAAAATGGAGCAGAAAAATCAGCCCACAGCCGAGACTTCAAGGAAGGAAAAGCTTGAAGATTTTGATGTTCGTCGCATCGTAAAACCGTTCAATGTAAGTATGATTCCGCCATTCTTCGTTGAGTATTCACATGTGTTTCATAGCTTGAAATAGATCTTGGGACTTAATAGAAACCCAACAATGGTATCTTGAGCCATTTTGAGCATGAAACAAATTAGGGTAAAATTTGGGTAAAATCAATTTGAGCATGATTTGATAAAATTAATTGATTGAGTATGCTTGAATGATGTTGTATTGAAGTTGTATATAATCAATTTCATGAAAAGTTGATTGGATAAATTTTTGCCCAAAATTTAGGCTTGGCCAAATATGAATGTTTGCCCTAAGTCATGGTATTTTTTGTGTTTTTTATCATTGGATGAGTTGGAAAACATTGGGTAATGTTGATTGTGGATTTAATTGGATTGAAACCGAATCGGACATAAAAACCCCTAAAATGCCGAGACTTAAAGCATGAAAATGATGTGATTTTTTGATTCAAATGTGTTAGACATGTGTTGATGATAATGGGAATAATTAATTGAGTGAATTAGTATTTTGGAAATGTTAATTTGGTTAATTAATTATGGCATACACTTTGGTTAATTAATTATGAAATTTGGAATTTTGAAATTAAATTATTGGGCTTAAATTTGGAATTGGGCTTGTAAAGTTGTAATTGGGCTTAATAGGCTTGGTTGGGCCAAGTTTGGTTTAGGCTAATTGGTTGGATCCAATTGGGCCCAAAACCATTTCCATAAAGTCCAATTATGACTTAATGGACCTTTAATAATTAATTGGGCCTAATGGGCCTAAATTGGTTTCTTGGCAAATAAGGGTGATTCCTTAAATGGGCTTTGGTATTTGGGTTTGACCCATATTGACCAAAAGTCCATGCCTTAAGAAATTAATTAAAAGCCCATTGGACTTTAATTAAATTAACATTGGATGTTAATCGAGCTTTGAGACCCGTAATGATTAGATTTAGAATCTAAGTCGCTAAAGGTTCATTAAAAAGTGTAATATTTAATTTGGAATTAAATAGATGAATTAGTATTAAATACAAATTAAATTGGATTTAATGTTCTAGTTTGATATAATTCAAGAATTCGTACTTTGAGTACTTATTTGCAAAACGAGTTGGACTCGCGCAAAATCAAATCGTTGTTTGAACATTGGATGGTAATTAATATTCAGATTAATTAATTAATTGGATTATATTGATTGATAACATGCTTGTGTGAATACATGGATGCGATGTATGAATAATGTATATCAGATGGAAATTAGATGGTGAGGGCGATTTTGGAAATTTTTGTAATAAATTTAGAATTTATTAATTGGACCTGCGTGTCCAGCCTATTACATCTTGACTCTGTGTATTTCTCTTCTCACCTATTCCCATCAATGTAAATAAGGTTTCTTTAGAAGTGTTATGTAATCGGGTAGAAGTAATACTTGTGCTAGCAGGAGAGAGGAAATGGAGAGATTTGTTCTAGGAACAATGTGTTTAAGTTTCCATCCGCATATCATTATTATATTTATTTATATGCGCCTTATTATGTGTTTAGAATGCATACTTAAGGGTGTATGATGATGAGACCTTAACAAAGATAATTAATTAGTTGCCAATTACGCGAAAAACCCTCACTACATATTAAGCGTTTTTCCTTCCATTGAGTGATTCTTACTCATATCCAAGACTGGCACTGGTTTGTTGGCCAAAGTCAAGACCTTTGTCCGTCGCGGATGTATTTGATTCATGAAGGCCTTGTTCCATATCGGTGTCTTATCCAAGTTGTGATTTGTTGGCCAAAGTCAAGATCACTTCTTGTCCATCGACATTGATTACGAAGCTTTCCAAGGTCAATGGGTTCCGCTTAACTGGGATCACTAAGTTTTTTGTGCCAAAGCCAAGGCTTAGTTGATTCAGAGGAAAAAGGTTAGGCAACATATTGGATATATTGGCATATATAGGATATATGTTTCGAGTCCAAATACTCCACGTTTGGCTATAAGTCAATTCTACCTGAATTGCTTCTTTCCATTAAGGCCAATCGTGTCTTAGTCTATATTCATCGATAGTTTGAGGATCAAAATCATTTGTAATTTCAATAGCTGTTGTATATGCAAACACATTGTCGATGATTATTTCATTTTGATCTTACACTTCTCTTGAATAAGTATAGTTTGTAGACTTTTCATTATTTTTGGATTTTTGAGCGTATGCAGGGGCTAGAATCTCTTCAGGGACTATCAGTTCTTCTCGAACTGGTGATTCAGAAGATGTCGAGCATTATTTTCAACAGGATCCGGATCTCTCATTTTCCTCTTTCGAGGAATAGTATCTTTAGAACCAAGTGGTCTACCATGTTTCTGACGTGCAACAAATGATTCATTAGCTGCTTGTACACTGGATTATTCAACGGGAACAACCACCTGGGCTGGAGTTTTAGCAGCTAGTATATGTGACTTGGTTACTTTTGCAACATATGTAAATGCATCTACCAATTGATTTGCAATTTGTTGCAAATGGATTATCCTTCGCATTTCATTTTCAAATTGAGTGGTGCGAGGATCTAAATGAGACATGGTAGGAACTTTCCAAGAAAATTCATGCCTTGCTTCTTGAGGCTATTTCTTTTCCCATAATGGTGGAAAAATTATCTCATCAAAATGACAATCCATGAAATACGCGGTAAAAAGATCACCCGTTAAAGGTTCCAAATATCTAATAATAAAAGGTGAATTAAAACCAACATATATCCCCAAATGACATTGAGGTCCCTTCTTTGTGCGTTGTGGGGGTGAAATGGAACATACATAGTAAAACTAAAAGTGCGTAGATGGGAAATATCTGGTTGGTGACCAAGAACAAGTTGGATTGGAGAATATTGATGATAAGTTGTGGTTCTAAGGCGAATTAATGTAGTAGCATGTAGTATAGCATGACCCAATGTAGAACTTGGTAATTGAGTTTGTAACAAAAAGTTTGTGAAATTACCTGAATTCTTTTGATCAATGATTCTGCTAATCCATTTTGTATATGTACATGTGGAACAGATGTTCAACATCGATTCGAACTGATGTACAGTAGTCATCAAATGTCTTAGATGTACATTCACCGGCATTATCTAATCGTATGGTTTTGATTGGATAATCTATGAATTGTTCCATTAATCTAATCTTTTAAGCAAGTATCTTGGAAAACACAATGTTATGTGTGGACAACAAACAAACATGTGACCATCGTGATGATAAATCAATCAAAACCATAAAGTAATGGAAAGGTCCACTTAGTGGATGTATTGGTCCATAAATGTCTACTTGAATCCTTTGTAGGAATGTTGAGGATTCAAGGGCAATCTTAGATGGAGAAGGGCGTATCACAAATTTGCCTTGTGAGCAAGAGGTTCAATTGATCTCACCTATCAATAGAATCTTCTGGTTCTTTATTTATGCCCATTAGGATTTCCAATTATTCTACGCATCATCGTAGCTCCTGGATGACCAAGATGATTATAGCATAACATAAACATCTTTGAATTATTGAACTTCTGGTTCTTCACTACATGACTTTTATTGCATTTATGATTGTATAATACAATCCAGATGAGAAAGCCAGAATTTGTTCCAACATATATTTCTTACCCGAGATATTTTAGTAATACATATATATTCTATATTGTTTTCATCTAAAGTTTCAATATGATACTCATTTCTGCGAATATCTTTGAAACTTAGCAGATTTCTATTGGACCTGCCTGAATATAGAGCATTTTCAATGCATAATTTTGTTCCACTTGATAATAAGATTATTCCAGATCCTTCAATTAGGTTAACAAGCCCATATATAGTGTTTACCTTTCCTTCACGTAATTTTACGTCCAAGAAATATTTTATATCTCGAAGGATAGTATGTGTGGTTGCACTATCAACCAAGCATATATCCCCACATTTATTTTACAAAACAAATAATTTATTTGTAGGATCCCTATCATTGAAATTAAAACATCAAGTAAAAGATATGAAATAAAGTACATCTGATGTGATAAAAAATATCCAAATAAAAATTTAATTAAATGCATAATAGAATTTAATATTTCCTAGATCCTAAACCATTCATAAAAAAATAAAATTTAAAGTTTAGTCACGATAGACATTTCCATCACCAATCAGGTGATCAATCATTCCCTCTAGGTCCTCGAAGAAATCGAAGACATCAAGATGAGTGAGATCTACTGGATCTTAGTCATTGATAAAGTTAGCTTCAATCTTCATTCCTTTACTTTTATTGGCTGCTTGGTTTAAATCTACTAAATCATAGCCTTTGACTTATCCTGCAGGGACGTTTGATTTGTTTGGCCTATGATGGTTTCCAGGCCCATAGCTCGTTGGTGCATTTTGATATCCTGTAACGACCGGTAGTTTAGTTACTATTAGGTTGTAAGTACTGTGGTATTGTTAGACGAAGATAATATAAAATAAATTATGTTAAGACTCAAATATGCTCATGAGATAACTTTAGGGACAATCAGTAAATTTCTCGAAGTCCCAGGACAGGACTATACCGTGTTTCCTTTGGACCGCCCATAGTATTTGGGACGTAACTTTTTCATGATGGAATGGATGTTTGGGTAGTTTTAGATTTGTTATTCAAGTTGTTGATTTGGTTATGATGATGTTGTTGAGATGTTAGGAGTATGATTTAATGATAGATTGGATGTTATATTTGCTTCTGGATGCATTAGAGAGGTAGAGTTTGTTTAGAGTTATGTGGGATTGGATTTTGGGGCCAGCCATGGAGAGGCAAAATCTGCCCAGAAAATCGGCAATGCGTCGCGACGCGCAGCTTATGCCGCGTCGTGACGCGGCAGCCAGAAACCAGAATTTTTTTTAGTGAATGCGACGCGTAACCAAAAGTCAGGGTATCATTTTACAATTCATTGGGGGGATAAAAAGGTTCTAATAAGGAAATTCGATTAGAAAATGAAATTTATTTGATTATGAATTGTATTTTATAACTGTTGATTCTAATTAAGTTCCGATCATAGGATATCCACATGAATCATATTCTCCTTCGACCAAGGATCCAGTGCCAGCCAAATTCAATCACTGTGAGTGGACACTCTTTTTTCCAGCTGATTTTTGATTTATGTTATTTGAATACAGACTTACTTTTCTCGCTTTTAGGGCGTTAGCCAATTTCTTTATCAATTATGTTTTGTTTATCTTACTTTATGAAATGTTTTTGAAAGGAAACGTTTTCAGAATATGAGTCTTATGATTTTTCGGGACATGAGGGAAAAACAAACCACAATATGCAACTTTAGATATAGTTAGAATTGACAGATACAGAGGACATGTGCACATGTAGAGGACTAGGGGGACGTCGATACATAACGCCCCTAGATCCTAGTTTCAGAGCTTGGGTACCTAGACTTTAGTTTTGAGCTTAGGTGGACTTGGACTTTAGTTTAGAGCTTGGGTTCTAGGGGCGTTATGTATCGATGTCCCCCTAGTCCTCTACCTGTGCACATGTCCTCCGTATCCGTCAATTTCAACTATATCTCAAGTTGCATACTGGGATACATGACGTCATAGGTTCGTGTACCTGGACTTTAGTTTAGAGCTTGGGTGGTAGCATAGATCCGCACCCCCAGTTCTAGTTTGTGGCTTGGGGGACGGCGATACGTAACGCCCCAATACCACCAGTTTCAGAGACCCGGTTGAGTATTTCCCGGACACGTCCAGTTGAGTCGTTTTCCTGGGCGTAGAGCACCACTAGTTTCAGAGACCCGTTTGAGTATTTCTCAGACACGTCCAGTTGAGTCATTTTCCTGGGCGTAGAGCACCACCAGTATCAGAGACAGTAGTGGCATGCTTTGTGAGACGGCGATACGTAACTCCCCAAAGTTATGAATTTGCACTGTTGGCTACAGTTAGGCGTATAGGGGGACGGTGATACGTAATGCCCTCATACGTCAGTTTTTTTTTAGACAGAGTTATCTTTTTCAGTTATAGTTTTCAGAAAGAGTTTTCAATTTTCAGCTACAGTTCTCAGAAAAAGTTTTCAGTTTTCATCCATAGTTTCCGAAAGAGCTTTTAGAAAAGGAAGTTTCCATAAATATCAGTTTTTATAAGAGATTCAGAATTTTAAAGCAGAAATCAATTTTCTTATTAAGCTATTTCACAAATCTTTGGCTTAGAACCAAGATTTGTGAAATAGCTTAATAAGAAAATTGATATGTTTTTATAATAGTTTATCGTTTTTAGTCCACTCACTTAGATCGTATAGCGATCTAACCCCCACTCTAGTTTTTATATCTTGTAGGATTCTCGGAGGATGAGCCCGGGAGTGTTAGACAATTATGACCCATAGCGTCAGTATTTGTAAAAGACATTGTGGTTTTTGTACAAATTAACTATGTGGCAATGAAATTGCATTTTATCATTTTGTAATTTGATTACTTAATATATAAATGATAAAAGTCCCTATGATTAGTTCCAGAATATAATATATGAGACAATATCAATCCATAACGGTTTAATCATTAAAATCCCTAGTCGTAGTATTATCGAGACTGGACATCGATAATGCGAAATAGACTAGTATTGCACGTGTGCGTGTTATGGAAGCGTAACGGCATAGTTCTCATATATTTAAGTATTGGATACTTATGCAAGTGTGATAGGAGGTTGTGTTTACCGATGGTACGGAAACAGCTTCACTCTGGAAAGACCCCGCGGAATCCCATTGGTAGTATGACTATGTGTCTATGAGAATCCGCATCAGGGTAGGTGTATTTGGTCTTAACCTGAGACTTGCATCGTTAGTACTTGCGATAATCAATACGCTTTGGTTTTGGTCGTGCAAGACTTTAACAGGTTCTGTGTACGCCTCTTCTGGGTTTATTGAGAATCGTAGTGTATTGGGTGTGATGTCAAGACAGAAGTATCACTTCAGTCATATGGAGATGATGATCACGTAGGGATACAGAACTGGTACTCTAAATGGTTGCAACCATCGGGATAATATGACATGGTCATGATTATCCGATTAAAGAGACTAGTTGCTTGTAATCCGATATATGCTTAGTACGGGGCATACACTATTCCAGCCCCAGGCCTTGCATGTGACATCCGATACTGGATCGCAATATGCAATACTACATATACTACACCTGACAAAGATTATATATTCCATTAAGAATATTTCTGGAGAATTGGGTAGGCACGGTGCTTTGCTAGAAGCCAACAATGTCTCGTAAATCGGTAGAAATGTAGTACGAGGTACGTACGTGTTCGGATAGTCCGACGACCGGATTTACTTCCAACATATTCAAGGATCTCTTGGGTCGCTTCCCGAAGATTCACCGATGACGTATGATTCGAGCATAATTAATCTGGGATTAATTACGGAGAGATTTTATCTAGGATAAAATACTATTTGAAGAGAGAGAACGATTAATTTGGAATTAATCGATAAAATAATATATTCGATATATTAAACGAAATTAGATTTCGACGCGGAATTAAAATTGGATTTTAATTCGGGCAAACGAATTAATTTAGAATTAATTCGCGAGCGATGTGAATAGTAATTTTGCTTGGCATAATTATTTAATTAAATTTGATTTAATTACTTCACAACGGAAAATTCGTTAATTTGGAATTAGCGAACCTGAGCCCGGAATGTGTTTGCGGCCCACTCGCATTTTGAATTAAAGTACGGCCCACAAGTCACATCTCCTGTCACTTTAATGATGGAAGTCATGTCATCTTTTTAGTGATTGACAACCAGTCATTATTCATGATGGGAGTTGTTGAAGGCATTGAATGCCATTTTTCCTCCAATTTGCTTTATTATTTTTTGGAAAAAGGATATACCAAATGGGGTGAATGACTTTAGTAATGTTTTTAGAAACAAAAACACAAGTTGCTCTCTCTCTCTCTCCCTCACGGTTTTGGAACAAAAACATTCTCCCAAATTTTCTTCTTTGGCCGAAAATATCAAAGGAAGAAGAGGTAAGTTTTTGTGGCAAAAATCTCCATTGCTATAACATCAAAGGATCATTCAAGGTGATAGGGAAACCATCCCAAAAGCTTGGAATCAACTCAAAAGCTTGGAGCTTGGATTTCATCCCCAAATGAGACCTTGGCCGAAACTACAAGGAGAAAAAGTTTGTGTTCAACGCATCCAACATCCGCTCTTTGTAAGTATGATTCCGCCATACTTTACTTTTGTATTCACATTATTTCATTGCTTATATTGATCTTGGAATGTTTAGAGACCAACAATGGTATCAGAGCCTAATGAGCATGAAATATACTTATGGTTTATACTAAAATTTGGTTAAATTTGATTTGAGCATGATTTAACCCCTTTATTTGTTTTTTTGAGTATGCTTGTATATGGATAACTGGAGTTAATGTGATCAAATTGATGAAAAACTAATTGGATTATTTTTCCCCAATTTGGGTATGATGGCCGAATGTGAAGATAACCATAAGTCATGGTATTTTTGTTCTTTTGATCATTGGATGAGTTTAAAGACTTGGGATAAATTGATTAATGATTTAATTGGATTGAAATCGAAATCGGTTTAAAAAAAAATCCCAAAATGTCGTGAGCTTCAAACATGAAATGAGATGATTTTGTTTCAATAATGTTGGACATGTGTTGAACAAATAAGCATGATTAATTGATTAGATTAGTATTTTGGAAATGTTAATTTAAATAGTTAATCATGGCAAAGCACTTTAATTAATTAAATCATGATATTTGGAATATTAAAATTTAATTAGTTGGGCTTAATTTAAAATTGGGCTTATAATGTTGTATTTGGGCCTAATGGGCTTGGTTGGGCCAAGTTGGTTTAGGTCAATTGGATTCGATCCAAATTGGGCCTAAATCATTCCATTAAGTCCAAATATGACAAATGGGCCTTTTATGTTTAATTGGGCCTTATGGGCCGAAATTGGTTTCTTGGCAAATATGGTGATTCCTTAATTGGGCTTTGGTATTTGGTTTTGACCCATATTGACCAAAGTCCATGCCTAAGAAATTAATTGAAAGCCCATTGGACTTTAATTAAATGACATTGGATGTTAATTGGGCTTTGAGACCCATTTAGATTAGAATTTGAATCTAAGTCGTAAAGGCGCATTAAAAAGTGTAATTATTTAATTTGGAATTAAATATGGAATTGTATTGAATACGAATTAAATTAGATTTAAATTGTAGTTCGATATAATTCAAGAATTCGTACTTTGAGTACTTATTCTTAAACGAGTTGGACTCGCACAAATCAAATCATTGTTGAACATTGGATGATCACTTTATTCAAAGATTAATTAATTGGATTAGATTGATTGAATAACATGCTTATGTGAATGCATGGATGTGTTGAATGAATAATGTATATCGGATGGATATTAGAAGGAAAAGGCAATTTTGGAAATTGTTGTAAATTTAGAATTTATTAAATTGGACCTGCATGTCCAGCATTATCTCTTGATTCTTTGTAATTCTCTTCTCACCTAATTCCCCTCAATGTTAATGAGGTTTCTTTAATTGTATTATGTAATTGGGTAGAAGTAGAATAGTGCTAGCCGGGGAGAGGAAATGGAGGGATTTGTTCTAGAACAATCTGTGAGATATCCATCCGCATATCATTATTAATTTATTTACCGCGCCTTATTATGCTTTCAGAATGCATGCTTAAGGGTGTATGATGAGACCTAATCAAAGATAATTAATTGGTTGCCAATTACGCGAAAAACCCTCAACAATATTAAGCGTTTTCCTTCCATTGAGTGATTCATTCTCAAGATCCAAGATTGGCACTGGTCTGTTGGCCAAAGTCAAGACCTTTGTCCATCGCGGATGTGTTTGAATCATGAAAGCTTTGTTCCATATCGCACGTCTTGTCCAAGTTGTGATTTGTTGGCCAAAGTCAAGATCACTTCTTGTCATCAACATCAATTACGAAGCTTTCAAAGTCAATGGTCCCGCTTAACTGGAATCATTAAGCTTGTTATGGCCAAGCCAAGGCTTAGTTGATTCAGAGGAAAAATGTTAGGGAATATATTGGATATATTGGCATATATTGGATATATGTTTCGGACTTGGATGTCCACCTACTGGATCTAGGAATTGGATGAGATCCAATTGATCTTAAGATCTACCTAGTTAAGTTTCATACAACTTGTTGGCCAAAGTCAAGGTTGTGTGCTATTTAACGGGATCCTAGCCCACTAGGAAACTAGGTTTCCCGAGTACTCAACAGAGGGTTAGAGGCTCGCCGAAAAATAGTGGGAGGCAAATATTAAATTTACAATTTCGTTTAGATACTTGCCAATACGCGCTCATTTAAATTTTTCGTCATTATTTAAATAAATATATTAGTTGGACTAATATTTAATTGTTGTTTTAAATTAAACAGTTGGACTGTATTCAAACTACTTCATTTATAGTTGATTATGTAATTGGATTATAGTAATCAATATATTTGAATTTAACCAATCAAATTATAGTTGATTATATAGTTAGACTATAGTAATCATTATATTCAATTGTACCCGAAATAGTTGATTCGATAGTTGGACTATTGGAATCAAGATAAACTGCAAGATTAGCGTTTAGAACATAATCCTGGGAGAAAATGTCTTTAAACGGCTTTAATTTTCAGATTGGGAATAAAACCTCATGATAGTCCTGGGAACTGAGAAGTTATTCTATTTGATAGAGAAACATCTCGGGCCTGAGCCCGGAGTTGAGCAAATAGTGGAGCATGAGTTTTGGAAGACTCATGGTGATGATAACTTTAGTGCTCAATCCATTATGTTTACCGCAATGACTCATTAATTCCGTCATCAGAATTAAGGATTAGATCCTTATACCATGATGTTGAAATTAAAGATCTTCATAGATCTAATCTTAGATTTTAGAAGTATGAATTGCAATAGAAAACTATTGGAGAGTTAATGGCTATGCTCAAGGAGACAAAGCCAGAGTTTGTAAAAGGGCAAGAAGCGCAAGACGCATCTTACTTCGACATCCCAGAAGGCCAAGGCTTGGCCGAAGGCTTATAGGGTGTGAATAAAAGAGCAAGGCAAAATCATCACAGTCTTCTGGGAAGACAAAGGACATATCCCAAAATGTCTGCCTAAACTGTGGCAAATGGGGTCACTGGATGCATGACTGCCGTATGGACAAGACAGACATGAAGGAAATGAAGGCGGGGCAAGGCTCCGGATTCAATTATGTTTGTCATAAACATGTTCACTATTAGTTTCAAAATTGGATTTTTGATACTAGATGTGGTACATAAATATGTACTGATGTGCAGAATCTGCTGATTAGCAGGAGACTGACTTCAGTTGAGATCGACCTACGAGTCGGAAACAGGACGAGAGTTGCTGTTTTAACCGTAGAAACCTAAGTTTTGGAACTGCCATTGGGGCATGTACTTAAATTAGGAAATTGTTATAATGTAGCTAGTTTGACTAGAAACATTATCTCTATATCTAAGTTTAACCTGTTGCAGGTAAACCTTTATATTCTAGAACACTAAGTGTCTTATTTAATAAAGATGATATTGAGATAAAAACATTAGATGTGAATAACAATATTTATATTTTGAATATAAATGAATCTCAAACGTAAAACATGACAAACAAATAGCTCAAACTGAATAAATCAGATGAGACTTATAATTGGCATTGTTGTCTGGGACACATTAACAAGACTCGTATATCCACACTTTCGAAGAGTGGATACTAGGATGATTTGATACTAATTCAAATGATGTCTACGAATCTAGTTTATTAGGCAAAGTGCCTAAAACACCTTTTACTTGGTAAAAGTGCAAGAGCCACCGATCTGTTAGCCCTCGTTCATGGTGACGTAGGAGTGGGCCATATCTAGCTAGGCTAGAGGTGGACATGAATACTTCGTAACCTTTACGGATGTGGCATCGCGTTATGGTTATGTGTTTCTTGTGAAACATAAATCGGAAACTTTTGATAAATTCAAAGAGTTTCGACATGAAGTAAATAGACAGACCGGCTAAAGTATTAATCTGTCACGGTTAGACTGTGGTGGAAAATACTTAAGCAATAAGTTTCTAGATTACTTGAAAGAGTATAGTATTCTTTCATAATAGACTCCTCCCGGAACACCTCAATTTGACGGTATGTCCGAACAGAGAAACCGAACCTTGTTGGACATAGTAAGGTTAATTATGAATCGCTCTGAGCTACCATTTTCCTTCTAGGGATACGCATTAATCATTGCAAAACTTATTTTGAATAAGGTTCCGTGAAAAATCTGTTAGACAGACTTCATATTAGATATGAACATGAAAGAAACTAGGTTTTCTCATTCCTGAAGATTTGGGTATGTTGGGCATATGTTTGGATGATACCAAACAAAAACCCTATTCGGATAAGTGCCTAATTGTAGGTTATCCTAGGGTAACCAAGTATAGTACTTATACAACTCACAAGAGAACAATGTAATTGTTGCTCGCCATGCGGTTTTCCTAAGAGGAATACCTATATGCAATGGTAAGTCGGAGGAAAGTAAAACTCGATGAAAATCGGAGTAATACTGTTCCAGGCACTGATTCTTTAACGGAACACAAACAGTTCATCAGGGATGAAACTTGATGAGTGGTATTTCTATCACTATTTCCCATTCATTTAACCTAATATTTTATATAGTTTCTTGAGTCTTGTGAATATTGATGTGTTTTGTGTTATTTTGTAGATAAATAAAGTTTCAGGTCATTCTGGAGGTGATTTGGAGCAAAACAGGAAAAATTGGCAAAAAGGGCATTTTGCTAATTTTGGCGCGTCGCAAACGCGCAAGCCTTTAGCGTCAGGACGCCTAACGTGCACCAGATCTGCTAACGTGCGCCGGGTCAACGGGTCAGAATTTGAGAAGTTTGACTTTGCTAACGTGCGACGTGCCACGTGTCACCATCACAGCCGATCTGCTAAAATACGCCGTGCCACGTGTCATCATCCTACGGTGCCGACAATTACTATTTCCACGTATGCCACATGTCATCCTACGTGTCGCCACGTCATCCGGTCAACGAGTCAACTCTTCCACGCATCTTGCCACGTCATCATCCACGTCAGCAGGTCAACCGAGTCAACTGCCACGTGTCAAGCCGAGAGCATGCCACGAATCATTGTTCCAGCATCGCGACGCCCGAGGCCCATCCGCGCCTATAAATGAGCTCGAAATTTCAGATTTTGTTGTACCATTCCCTCCCATTTCTTTGATGTAAATAGGGAGTTATTTTCTCTCTAAGTTTCTTTTAATTTTTAGTTTTTAGTTTTGTAATAATTTAATTACTTTTTGTAATAATAGTAATTTACTTTCTTTATTTTTACAGTTTTTACTATTCACCATGGGAGGTAACTTCCCCAGCTAGGGTGAAAGGTAATTATTTTACTATTGTTATTTAAATTAATCTCCCTTAAAAATAATATATTCACTATTTAAAATTTGACTTAAAAATGATACCGCTAGATTGGTCGGTTGGTAATTTAATTTTGGTTCCGCCTTTATGGCTGGTTTATGGACAAATATTACCGCCTTAATGGCTGGTTGGACTTAATTTGACTTAATCAGGATACCGCCAGATTGGTCGGTTGGTAATATTATCACAAGTTTATATATTATTTTATGGGAGATATCTAAATTAGTAGTAGTAAAAATAATTCCTTTTACCTTAGCATTTTATTTTATTGTAATTTACTTTTCAGTATTTACTTTACCGCATTTTTACTTTATGTCTTTTATTTTCAAGTTTATACAAGCCCTAGTTATGTGTTGTAACTAAATTAGTTATGTGGGGTTGTGATGATTTTTAATATCACCGTTTTATAAGGGGTTAGATTATAGCTTGGGTAATATAAAGATTTATTTATTGAGTCTTAATCTTAATGCTTTTTAATTAACTGGCCATTAATAAAATTGATTAGGTAAACTTAAAATGAACTAGACATAGGAATTTTATGTTTAAGACCTCAGACTCAATAGCCTACGATCTTCCTTGAGGATTGATAACCCTTTAATAGATTTCCTTACAGGATATGAATATACCTGTCGGGCGGGGGTAGCCATAATTGGAACTTAAACTCAATGAATCCAGATAATGTTGTTGACATAGACATATGGTTCAATTGGGTTAAACTGGGTATTTGTGTCTGACCATCGACAGAGGCTTACACATAATTTAGTGTTCCAGGTTAATAAATCAATATATTACCCAACTTTAAGATAACCACTTCATCTTTAAAATGATATTAAAAGAAATCACAACCCTATATAGTTTTTAATATTGAATTTTCTTAAAACCTACTTTCGACAATCTTATTTACTTGCTTTTAAATTTAGAATCGTCACCATTTCAAATCAATCAATCAATCCGTTAGATACTAGTAATCATCTGCCTTCATAAAATTAATAGTTTAGATATTAAGTCCTCGTGGGATCGATACTTTTTATACTACTTGAACGATACGTACGCTTGTGTTATACGTGTGTGTTTACGCCGGTCAAGTTTTTGGCGCCGTTGCCGGGGACTTATTTATCTTTTACTATTAGTTTATGGGTTAGATACGTCACTTGTATCTAATTTCTTTTTACTTATTGTTTTTGTTTTCTTGTGTTTCAGGTTCTCAGAAATTACATGAGACGAACCAGAAGCTTTGAACTCTGACTGCTTGACCCAGAAATTGAAAGAACCATCAGACAGTTGAGAAGGGAAAGGCGAGAAGAGAGAAGACCAAAGCTTTAGTCAACATGGAACCTGAACCTTTGGAGGTTGCACCACCAATTCCCATTCGAGACAGAACCATTCCGGTGGTTGACAGACTCATTTCTTGCATTGTACTCCCTCCCTTACCAGCAAATGCGTGGGTGACATCAAAACATGCATTCAGATGATTCAGCAGTCAGTTCAGTTTGGGGGGAATGCAACTGAAGATCCTAATGCCCATATCAGCAACTTCCTGGAAGTTTGTGGCACTTTCAATTACAACCGAGAAGCTGAAGAAGCGATGAGACTGCGTGTTTTCCCATACTCCTTGAAGGACAGAGCTAAAGCTTGGCTACATTCACTATCAGCAGGTTCTATCACAACTTGGAACACTTTAGCCACCAAATTTCTTGCAAAGTACTTTCCACCAGCCAGAACCGGAAAACTGAGGAATGACATCACATCCTTTGTACAATAAGATTCAGAATCCCTCTGCGAAGCTTGGGAAAGGTATAAAGATTTTCTTGGAAATGTCCTCACCATGAGATTCCAAAATGGCTTCAAGTCCAAACATTCTATAATGGGCTATCTGGAATAATGAGAACTGCAATCGATGCTGCTGCTGGAGGAGCCTTGATGGCAAAAGGAGAAGATCAAGCCTGTGACCTAATCGAAGAAATGGCCAACAATAATTCCTTGTGGCCAACAGAAAGGAGCATGATCCAAAGAATTGCAGGAATTTATGAAAGTGGAGCCAATACAGCAGTCAACGCCAAGCTGGATCAGATATGCAAATTTATGGAGACTCTTACCACTGGATCCACAAGTTCACCATATGGAGGAGCACCAGAGTCGAACCAACTTGAAGAAACGGTGAATTTTGTCAACAATTTCAACAGACAGGGGAACAATCCATATTCCAACACCTACAACCCAGGGTGGAGGAATCATCCTAATTTTTCATGGAGCAACAATTCAGGCCAACAGCAGAACTATCCACCACCTGAATTCCAGCAACAGAACAAAAGCCAGGAGCGGCAAATGAACCAGGAATAACAGAAGTGTTGACCTACTTGAAAAAGATAGAAGCAAAACACGACTCTCAAGCAGCAAGATATGATGCTATGTTTCAATCCCAAGCAGCATTAATTCAAAGTCAATCTGCTTCTATTAAAGCACTGGAGAATCAAATGGGACAACTGGCAAATGCTCAGAGTTACAGACCGCCAGGTACCCTTCCTAGCAACACAGAGCCAAATCCAAGAAACATGGGGAATGAGCAATGTCATGCCATCATGTTAAAAAGCGGTACTGAAATCAACAAAGATATTGGAGCCAAAACAGCTGCTGAGGAAGTTCCAAAAGAAACAAAGCAACAGATGGAGGAAAAAGAAGCAAAGGAAAAAGAACAGATCAGTCCACCTACATCTTTTCCTCAACGTCTTCAGAAGAACAAATTGGACAAGCAATTTTCCCGGTTCCTGGAGATCTTCAAAAAGCTGCATATCAACATTCCATTTGCAGAAACTTTGGAACAAATGCCAGATATGCCAAATTCATGAAAGACATTCTTTCACGAAAACTGAGATTGGGAGATTACGAGACAGTAGCATTAACAGAAGAATGCAGTGCCATCATTCAGAGGAAACTTCCCCCGAATTTGAAAGATCCTGGTAGTTTCACTGTTCCTTGCGTCATAGGAGAACATAACTTTGGTAAGGCTTTGTGTGATTTAGGTTCGAGTGTTAACTTGATGCCTTTCTCTATTTTCAGGAAATTACAGATTGGAGAAACAATGCCAACTTCAGTCTCACTACAACTTGCTGATAGAACGCTCGTATTTCCAGAGGGCGTAGTTGAAGATGTGCTGGTCAAGGTTGACAAATTCATTTTCCCAGCAGATTTTATTGTCCTTGATATGGAAAAGACGCAGACGTGCCAATCATCCTCGGGAGACCATTCTTGGCTACAGGTCGAACCATTATTGATGTACAAAAAGGAGAACTAACCATGAGGGTACAGGACTAAGAAGTAACATTCAATGTTTTCAAGGCCATGAATTTCCCAGATGATGAAAAGAATGAGGAATGTTTCAAACTCGATGTGATACACAGTACCATTCAGAACTCCAATGCAATGCAAAGTTCTACTGACAAACTTAAAACATGTCAATTGTCTGTGGAGCCTAAAGATAAAGTGTCATTTGTACTGAAGGAGCCAATTCTTGCACTACAAGCAACAGAAGAGAAAAAGTTCCACCAGCTCAACGAATTGGAGGAATTTCACAATCAGCCTTTTGAGGATGCCAAATTGTACAAAGAAAAGGCAAGAAAAGACATGATGAGAAGTTAGTGCGCATACAACTGGAACCAGGGCAGAAGGTACTGTTAAACAAATCAAGGGTGAAATTCTTCCCATGGAAGCCAAAAATCACGGTGGTCAGGTCCATTAATGATCACCAAAGTTTTACCAGATAGAGCCGTTGAGATAAATGATCCTGACTCCAACAAAAATTTCAAGGTTAAAACCAAGCGTGTCAAGCACCACTGGGGAGAATCATTTGAGCGACAAAAGAAAGTGTTACACTTTCAGATCCAGGCTTAACGTTCGAGAAGTCAAGTCTGGCTGACGACTTTAAACTTAGCGCTAGCAGGGAGGCAACCCATGCAATTTTTGTATATAATGTGATTTGGTGTGATTTATTTTTTGTGTTTAATTTTTACAGGTTTAGTCATTTCAAGATGGAAGAAGCTCTCGCAAATCTTCGCAAGTAATTTCCTTCTCTCCCTCAAAAATCTCTGATGAAAGTTTACAAAGCTCGCTTAGAACGGATGAGATTACTGATGAACAAAGGTATTTCTACTGACATTCGTTGGTTAATTGAAGCACGGGTCCGATTGGCAGGTGAGTCTTCTGACTCTTTTATTTCACATCTGTCTGGCTTAGGAAAGATCACATATGCAAAAAAGAGAAGAGCCAAAAGAATGTGTGTTTGTTATAAATGTGCTCGCATATTTTGTAATACTCGTTGTCGTTCTTTAGGAATGGTGTCCGATAACCGCGAAGATAAAATTAACTTCATTAGGGATGGCTTGAGTAAGGAGACTTTGGATGACATATCTATAACTCTTGAGACGCATCCTAGTGGATGTGTGTATCATGAAATTCGCTTGTTATATGCACAATTCCAAAGGAAAGACAATGTTAAGTCTCGGGAATCTGACTCAAAAAAACCTTGTTTGCCAATTTATAAGAAAATTGGATGGGAAACTTGTCCCTGACGCATAGACGTCAATCAAGCCGTTAATTTTCTTGTAAATATTATATCTCTTTGTCTTTTCTTAATAATATTGATTTGTTTTGTTGTTTTCTTTTAATTTTCTCTGACATGATCCAGACTTTTTTGACTATCACGATATTAATTCGCTACTAATCGTCCTCTGGAAGATACTTGTGCTATTTTTACTCACCATTTTCTACTATAAATTCAGCCCGTCATTGCACTTTGAAGGCATCCAGAGTTGAGAAAGAAATACATATAAAAATGGAAGCCACTTTGAGAAGACTAGTTGAAAACATCGTGTGTTTACGGTAGTAGTGTTAGAACTAAACACAATACATAGAAGCAGCACAGGAATTGGGTCGAGTCTTCGCTGCAAGGAATATGCACTTAATATATGGCGGAGGAAATCTTGGACTTATGGGGATCGTTTCAAAGGCTGTACAGGAAGGAGGCAGTCACGTTTTGGGAATCATCCCAAAACCCTTGGCAGAGGCAAATCTTATTGGATCATCAAACGGAGAGGAACTTATTATGCCAGGTATGTCTGAACGTTTGGTAGAAATGATTAACTGTGCTGATGCTTTTATTGCTTTGCCAGGTGGATTGGGTACATTGGAGGAAATTTTTATAGTACTATCTTAGGCAAACCTGAACATACATCAGAAACCAATTGGGTTGCTCAACGTGATGGATTTTATGATTCTTGATGATGCTCGGAGAAATGGGTTCGTGTCAAAACCTTTAAATGAACTCCTCTTTACTGCCAGAACTGCTCCGGATCTAATAGACCAACTCATAGCCTATGAACCTCGAATTGACCCTATTCTTTCAAAGATAAATTGGTCTGAGGACGATCGTGGTAAGAGGCGTCGAATTAATCTGGATATTAACCTTTAAATTCCTGTAGATTTTCAACTAACCATGTATTATCTTCTAAACTATTCTTCTACTGTTTAGGGAGTAGGTGATGGTTGGTGTCTTCCTTCACTCACTACATTTCTATAAGGAAAAGCTGTGAAGGCACCTAGATAATCATTCACCCGTAGCTCATTGTGATAGATTAATGTGGAGGACTCGTTGTTTATTCCTGACACCAAGCGATAAGAGCCTAAGAGGCTTGGGTACTTAAGAGAGCCTCGCTCCACCCTCCCTCTGGGGAATCTACAACGGGAAATCTACCTTGTTTTTAGTTTGTGTGTTATTTTTATTTTTAGTCCAAAATTTTTCGAAAAATACAAAAAAAATATTTTGCGTTCTTTTATTTTGACTAAAAAAGTAAAATTGGTAAGAGATAGCTCAGTAAGGAGTTTTCACTCCTGATATGTATCTCAAACCATTTTTGAAACAAGTTAATTTTTGTTTATTTCATTTTGAATTATTTAATTTGTGAATTCTCCATAAAACTGACTAAAATGGATCTTCACATGCTCAGTTGGCAGGTATTTTCAACATATATGGAAACATACAGACATGAGCTAAAATTGAAAAGTTTGTAATATTCAGTGTTTTAGTTTAATTGGAGGAAGCATCTCAAAAAGTGATGGAGTAAAAAAAAAAATCTGAGATCCGAGTTATTAAGTTTGTAAGGGTGTTTTAACACCTAGTGCCCTAAAACCAACTGGTTTGGGAGTCACTGGCCCAAAGATCGTTACATGGATCAAAGATGCTGCAAAAATATATATCTGAAGTCTGAGTAATTAAGTCCGTAGGGGTGTCTTAACACCTGGTGCCCTAAAGCCAATTAGTTTGGGAGCCACCGACCTAACACTCGTTACATAGATGGAAGATATTGTATATAAATAAAAAATAGAGAAAAATCAGAAAAATGAGAAAAATTATTCCATTGCTGCAAAAAGGTGTGAATTCTGATAAAACTTTAGGACAAAAATATTACTCTCTTATCAACTGCACTTATGACTGTTGTGGGCAAAAATGAGTTGTTTAATTTTATTGGCTGTGTATATGAAGAATGACAAATATAATCGGAGAATTTACTTATTCAGTAATTTAGAATGAAACAAAACAACTAGTAACTTGGAGTAGAAGTTTTACCTGATTAGTCACTAACATCTTTATTCTATTTTCTCTTGTCTTTTTGCTTTTTGTGCATTAGTTTTACTACATTTTTACTTTTGTAAAATGTTTGTGGGTATAATTGTTGTAAACCCTCACGAGACTACAACTCGTCCACTAGGGACACCTAGGGGTTTAAAGGCTTGTTGCATATGCTAAATGCAACCGTGATCCCTACGAAAGTGGCTTAGTTAATCTATTTATGTTATTTTACTCTATGTTTTGGCTTGAGGACTAGCAAATGTAGGTTAGTGTGGGTGTGTGTGAGTGGTATTTCTATCACTATTTCCCATTCATTTAACCTAATATTTTATATAGTTTCGTGAGTCTTGTGAATATTTTGATGTGTTTTGTGTTATTTTGTAGATAAATAAAGTTTCAGGTCATTCTGGAGGTGATTTGGAGCAAAACAGGAAAAATTGGCAAAAAGGGCATTTTGCTAATTTTGGCGCGTCGCAAACGCGCAAGCCTTTAGCGTCAGGACGCCTAACGTGCACCAGATCTGCTAACGTGCGCCGGGTCAACGGGTCAGAATTTGAGAAGTTTGACTTTGCTAACGTGCGACGTGCCACGTGTCACCATCACAGCCGATCTGCTAAAATACGCCGTGCCACGTGTCATCATCCTACGGTGCCGACAATTACTATTTCCACGTATGCCACATGTCATCCTACGTGTCGCCACGTCATCCGGTCAACGAGTCAACTCTTCCACGCATCTTGCCACGTCATCATCCACGTCAGCAGGTCAACCGAGTCAACATGCCACGTGTCAAGCCGAGAGCATGCCACGAATCATTGTTCCAGCATCGCGACGCCCGAGGCCCATCCGCGCCTATAAATTGAGCTCGAAATTTCAGATTTTGTTGTACCATTCCCTCCCTTTCTTTGATGTAAATAGGGAGTTATTTTCTCTCTAAGTTTCTTTTAATTTAGTTTTTAGTTAGTAATAATCTTAATTACTTTTTGTATAATAGTAATTTACTTTCTTATTTTTACAGTTTTTACTATTCACCATGAGGAGGTAACTTCCCCAGCTAGGGTGAAAGGTAATTATTTTACTATTGTTATTTAAATTAATCTCCCTTAAAAATAATATATTCACTATTTAAAATTTGACTTAAAAATGATACCGCTAGATTGGTCGGTTGGTAATTTAATTTTGGTTCCGCCTTTATGGCTGGTTTATGGACAAATATTACCGCCTTAATGGCTGGTTGGACTTAATTGACTTAATCAGGATACTGCCAGATTGGTCGGTTGGTAATATTATCACAAGTTTATATATTATTTTATGGGAGATATCTAAATTAGTAGTAGTAAAAATAATTCCTTTTACCTTAGCATTTTATTTTATTGTAATTTACTTTTCAGTATTTACTTTACCGCATTTTTACTTTATGTCTTTATTTTCAAGTTTTTACTAGCCCTAGTTATGTGTTGTAACTAAATTGGTTTGGGAGCCACCGACCTAACACTCGTTACATAGATGGAAGATATTGTATATAAATAAAAAATAGAGAAAAATCAAAGAAAAATCAGAGAAAAATGAGAAAAATTATTCCATTGCTGCAAAAAGGTGTGAATTCTGATAAAACTTTAGGACAAAAATATTACTCTCTTATCAACTGCACTTATGACTGTTGTGGGCAAAAATGAGTTGTTTAATATTATGTTGGTTGTGTATATGAAGAATGACAAATATAATCGGAGAATTTACTTATTCAGTAATTTAGAATGAAACAAAACAACTAGTAACTTGGAGTAGAAGTTTTACCTGATTAGTCACTAACATCTTATTCTCTTTTCTCTTGTCTTTTTGCTTTTGTGTGCTTTAGTTTTACTACATTTTTACTTTTGTAAAATGTTTGTGGGTATCATTGTTGTAAACCCTCACGAGACTACAACTCGTCCACTAGGGACACCTAGGGGTTTAAAGGCTTGTTGCATATGCTAAATGCAACCGTGATCCCTACGAAAGTGGCTTAGTTAATCTATTTATGTTATTTTACTCTATGTTTTGCTTGAGGACTAGCAAAATGTTAGGTTTAGGGGTGTAATGAGTGGTATTTCTATCACTATTTCCCACTCATTTAACCTAATATTTTATATAGTTTCTTGAGTCTTGTGAATATTTTGATGTGTTTTGTGTTATTTTGTAGATAAATAAAGTTTCAGGTCATTCTAGAGGTGATTTGGAGGAAAACAGGAAAAATTGGCAAAAAGGGCATTTTGCTAATTTTGGCGCGTCGCGACGCGCAAGCCTTTAGCGTCGCAACGCGCAAGCCTTTAGCGTCGCGACGCCTAACGTGCACCAGATCTGCTAACGTGCGCCGGGTCAACGGGTCAGAATTTGAGAAGTTTGACTTTGCTAACGTGCGACGTGCCACGTGTCACCATCACAGCCGATCTGCTAAAATACGCCGTGCCACGTGTCATCATCCTACGGTGCCGACAATTACTATTTCCACGTGTGCCACATGTCATCCTACGTGTCGCCACGTCATCCGGTCAACGAGTCAACTCTTCCACGCATCTTGCCACGTCATCATCCACGTCAGCAGGTCAACCGAGTCAACATGCCACGTGTCAAGCCGAGAGCATGCCACGAATCATTGTTCCAGCATCGCGACGCCCGAGGCCCATCCGCGCCTATAATTGAGCTCGAAATTTCAGATTTTGTTGTACCATTCCCTCCCATTTCTTTGATGTAAGTAGGGAGTTATTTTCTCTCTTAGTTTCTTTTAATTTTTAGTTTTTAGTTTTGTAATAATCTTAATTACTTTTTGTAATAATAGTAATTTACTTTCTTTATTTTTACAGTTTTTACTATTCACCATGAGGAGGTAACTTCCCCAGCTAGGGTGAAAGGTAATTATTTTACTATTGTTATTTAAATTAATCTCCCTTAAAAATAATATATTCACTATTTAAAATTTGACTTAAAAATGATACCGCTAGATTGGTCGGTTGGTAATTTAATTTTGGTTCCGCCTTTATGGCTGGTTTATGGACAAATATTACCGCCTTAATGGCTGGTTGGACTTAATTTGACTTAATCAGGATACCGCCAGATTGGTCGGTTGGTAATATTATCACAAGTTTATATATTATTTTATGGGAGATATCTAAATTAGTAGTAGTAAAAATAATTCCTTTTACCTTAGCATTTTATTTTATTGTAATTTACTTTTCAGTATTTACTTTACCGCATTTTTACTTTATGTCTTTTATTTTCAAGTTTTTACTAGCCCTAGTTATGTGTTGTAACTAAATTGGTTTTGGAGCCACCGACCTAACACTCGTTACATAGATGGAAGATATTGTATATAAATAAAAAATAGAGAAAAATCAAAGAAAAAATCAGAAAAAAAAATGAGAAAAATTATTCCATTGCTGCAAAAAGGTGTGAATTCTGATAAAACTTTAGGACAAAAATATTACTCTCTTATCAACTGCACTTATGACTGTGTGGGCAAAAATGAGTTGTTTAATATTATGTTGGTTGTGTATATGAAGAATGACAAATATAATCGGAGAATTTACTTATTCAGTAATTTAGAATGAAACAAAACAACTAGTAACTTGGAGTAGAAGTTTTACCTGATTAGTCACTAACATCTTTATTCTCTTTTCTCTTGTCTTTTTGCTTTTGTGTGCTTTAGTTTTACTACATTTTTACTTTTGTAAAATGTTTGTGGGTATCATTGTTGTAAACCCTCACGAGACTACAACTCGTCCACTAGGGACACCTAGGGGTTTAAAGGCTTGTTGCATATGCTAAATGCAACCGTGATCCCTACGAAAGTGGCTAAGTTAATCTATTTATGTTATTTTACTCTATGTTTTGCTTGAGGACTAGCAAAATGTTAGGTTTAGGGGTGTGATGAGTGGTATTTCTATCACTATTTCCCACTCATTTAACTTATATTTTTATATAGTTTCTTGAGTCTTGTGAATATTTTGATGTGTTTTGTGTTATTTTGTAGATAAATAAAGTTTCAGGTCATTCTAGAGGTGATTTGGAGGAAAACAGGAAAAATTGGCAAAAAGGGCATTTTGCTAATTTTGGCGCGTCGCGACGCGCAAGCCTTTAGCGTCGCGACGCCTAACGTGTACCAGATCTGCTAACGTGCGCCCGGTCAACGGGTCAGAATTTGAGAAGTTTGACTTTGCTAACGTGCGACGTGCCACGTGTCACCATCACAGCCGATCTGCTAAAATACGTCGTGCCACGTGTCATCATCCTACGGTGCCGACAATTACTATTTCCACGTGTGCCACATGTCATCCTACGTGTCGCCACGTCATCCGGTCAACGAGTCAACTCTTCCACGCATCTTGCCACGTCATCATCCACGTCAGCAGGTCAACCGAGTCAACATGCCACGTGTCAAGCCGAGAGCATGCCACGAATCATTGTTCCAGCATCGCGACGCCCGAGGCCCATCCGCGCCTATAAATTGAGCTCGAAATTTCAGATTTTGTTGTACCATTCCCTCCCATTTCTTTGATGTAAATAGGGAGTTATTTTCTCTCTAAGTTTCTTTTAATTTTTAGTTTTTAGTTTTGTAATAATCTTAATTACTTTTTGTAATAATAGTAATTTACTTTCTTTATTTTTACAGTTTTTATTATTCACCATGAGGAGGTAACTTCCCCAGCTAGGGTGAAAGGTAATTATTTTACTATTGTTATTTAAATTAATCTCCCTTAAAAATAATATATTCACTATTTAAAATTGGTCGGTTGGTAATTTAATTTTGGTTCCGCCTTTATGGACAAATATTACCGCCTTAGTGGCTGGTTGGACTTAATTTGACTTAATCAGGATACCGCCAGATTGGTCGGTTGGTAATATTATCACAAGTTTATATATTATTTTATGGGAGATATCTAAATTAGTAGTAGTAAAAATAATTCCTTTTACCATAGCATTTTATTTTATTGTAATTTACTTTTCAGTATTTACTTTACCGCATTTTACTTTATGTCTTTTATTTTCAAGTTTTTACTAGCCCTAGTTATGTGTTGTAACTAAATTGGTTTTGGAGCCACCGACCTAACACTCGTTACATAGATGGAAGATATTGTATATAAATAAAAAATAGAGAAAAATCAAAGAAAAAATCAGAAAAATGAGAAAAATTATTCCATTGCTGCAAAAAGGTGTGAATTCTGATAAAACTTTATTTAGGATGCAACTTTTTTATACGATCTCCGATTGTTATGAATTTATATCGTCGGAAAACTGAGATCGAGACCTACAACTTCCGTCTTGAACAGTTTCCCAAATTCGGATGAGAAACTGGTCTAAAACGTGAGTCAAAATATGGATGAATAGTAATTTCGGGGTTAAAAAGAGAAAGCTCAAACTTTCTACAATTTTCTACACACTTCCACAAATTAAAAATATCTAAGGCACCCCCCACTATATAAGTGTGAACTATTCACAAATTATAAATTTTGGGAAAGAAATGGAAGGAGGATGAAGCCAAGACATTCATGGCAACCATTGGAGGCTTGGAGGGTGAAGGAATCAAGCATGGAAGAGGTAAGAAACCTAGAACCCAAGTTTAAAATAATTTGTAATTTGATTATTGTAAGATTGTGGCGAATTGGTGACTTGAAATAATGGAGTTTGGGTAGTTTTGTTGTCAATGGAATGGGTGTTTGGGTTGTTTTAGATTTGTTATTCAAGTTGTTGATTCGGTTAGGATGATGTTGTTGAGATGTTAGGAGTATGCTTTAATGATATATTGAATGTTATATTTGCTTGTGGATGCATTGGAGAGATAGAGTTTGTTTAGAGTTGTGTGGGATTGGATTTTGGGGCCAACCATGGAGAGGCAGAATCTGCCTAGAAAATCGGCGACGTGTCGCTACGCGGCGACTAGAAACCAGAGATTTTTTTTAGTGAACGCGACGCGTAACCAAAAGTAACGGTATCGTTTTACAATTCATTGGGGAGATAAAAAGGTTCTAATAAGGAAATTCGATTAGATTAAGGAAATTTATTTGATTATGAATCATATTTTATAACTGTTGATTCTAATTAAGTTCCGATCATAGAATATGCACATGAACCACATTCTCCTTCGACCAAGGATTCAGTGCCATCCAAATTCAATCACTATGAGTGGACACTCTCTTTTCCAATTGATTTTTCATTTATGTTATTTGAATAAAAACTTATTTTTCTCGCTTTTAGGGCATTAGCCAATTTCTTTATCAGTTATGTTTTGTTTATCATACTTTATGAAATGTTTTAGAAAGGAAATGTTTTCAGAATATGAGTATTATGATTTTTTGAGGCATGGGGGAAAAACTCACCCCAGTATGCAACTTGAGATACAATTGGAATTGATAGATACAGAGGACATGTGCACATGTAGAGGACTAGGGGGACGTCGATACGTAACGCCCCTAGATCCTAGTTTCAGAGCCAGAATGACGGCATAGGTTCATGTACATAAACTCTAGTTCAGAGCTTGGGTGGTAGCATAGATCCGCACCCCTAGTTCTAGTTTGTCGCTTGGGGACGGCGATACGGAATGCCCCAAGACCACCAGTTTCAGAGACCCAGTTGAGTATTTCCTGGACATATCCAGTTGAGTTATTTTCCTCGGCGTAGAGCACCACTAGTTTCAGAGACCCGGTTGAGTCTTTCCTGGACACGTCCAGTTGAGTCATTTTCCTGGGTGTAGAGCACCACCAGTATCAGAGACACAGTTTTTATGGGCTATAGTTAGGCGTATGGGGGGACGGCGATACGTAACACCCTCATACGTCAGCTTTTTTTTTTAAATAGAGACACAGTTTTCAGTTATAGTTTTCAGAAAGAGTTTTCAGTTTTCAACTACAGTTCTCAGAAAAAGTTTTCAGTTTTCAGCCATAGTTTTCAGAAAGAGCTTTTCGAAAAGGAAGTTTCCAGAAACATCAGTTTTATAAAAGATTCAAAATTTTAAAGCATTAACCAATTTTCTTATTAGGCTATTTCACGAATTTTTGTTTAGAACCAAATATTTTTATAATAGTTTATCATTTTTAGTCCACTCATTTAGATCGTATAGCGATCTAACCCCACTTCAGTTTTTGTATCTTGCATATTCTCGGAGGATGAGCTCGAGAGGACAGATACTGATGCAATCACTAGGGATGGAGTCCACCAGTATGAGTCAGAAACATAGTGAGAGTCCAATATAGTCAAGTTTGAGTCTTGTATAAGTCATGGACGTGTGTAGTCATTGTAAAACGATTATTATTTAAATACGATAATTTATATTGAATTTGTTTTCTATGTTCTTGAGTTGGGCTACGGTCCCACACAGATTACAGTCATGTAAATAAAAGTTTATTAGTTCTATTATTGGTTAAATAGTAAGAGGCTTATGTGGTTAGTACGGCTATCCCCTGCCGGTAACATCTTCCAGATCGAGGATGTTACACATCAAAAACCCATGAGAGATAGTTTCTTCCGGAAACTTCGAATGTGGGAATTCGTATGTTTATGAGATTTGACATATTCAAGGTTCCTTAAAAGGTATAGAAAGAAATATATGTGTCATAATTATATAAAAATAATTGCAAAGTAAAAAGAATATCATGCATATATTTAGAACTTCAAGTTTATGAATATTATATTATAGATTCAAAACTTCAGGTTCTATGATAAATTTAAAACTTGAGGTTTTAATCTAATATCTAATTAATGGAGGTTAGAACTTCAGGTTCTTTAATTTTAGTGTAATTATAGTACTTCGGGTTTTATAATTATTTTCTAGATTTAAAACTGCAAGTTCTAATCTAAAAATTAATTAATGAGTTTAGAATTTTGGGTTCTAATTTATCTCTTATAGTTAATCATTATGAAAGAAATTAATATAAATTATGAAATAAAAACACCATTTTTTCTTGATGTGGAAGATCCAAATTAATGGCAACCATAGAGCATACTAATAAAACCATAATAACAATATATTTAAAACATAACATAATGAATTTAGAACTATTGGTTCTATTTTTAATATTGAAATTCAGAACTTCAAGTCCAAATTATTAATACTTCAAACTTCAAGTTGCACTAAAATAAAACGAATAAAAAAGTTGAGATCCACGACATCAATGTTCAACCAAAAAGAAACCAGAATCTCAAAGCATGACTTTGATTTCAGTAAATTGACTTCAGGATTATCTACCGCTGCATTCACACTTATATAAATAAATTCTCATGTTGAACAAATCATCATCAAATTGATGTTGATAATGAATCTATTACAGCCGCATGTTATCATCAACATTATTATCCATAAAATTTTCCAATAGGAAACAAAGGCTTGCCTTGTTTGATCATCATCAAATTTTTCGGTAGCAAACAAAAACTATTTTTGTGATGATCATAAATCGCATGGACCATTCAATACCAAATTAAAGCTTCTGGCTTTATTTAGTTTTAACTCAACATTTTTTTTGTAAAAAAACTAGAAGCCGATCGTACTGATAACGTGTTATAAAAGTAAAGAGAAATAGAATAATATAGTACCTTGAAAGCTGCAGTATTTTCTTATTAATTTTGAATAAATTGATTTTGATACAAAACTACAATGGGGTTCCTCTATATTTATAGGAATGAGTTATGGTGGGATGAGTTACAAAATAATAAAATAATAATAAATTACAAGATAAAGATTAAGTAGTTGGAATCATCACAAATTACAACAGATTCAATACTGAGTTCAGTTGTGCTATTTTTCATAACTTTCTATCACGCGTACTTGAATAGTAATGCTTAGTTATAATTCGGTTATAATTAAATTATTATCTAATAATTATCAATCATAATTTATTAAAAAAAAACTCAATATAAAGCTCAACTCAAATCTGAATCTAAATCCTTAAAAATAACGGTAAAGTCGTGATTCAACATTTTTAAAATTCATTGAACAATTACAGTGAGATCCTTTTCATTTTTCCATGCCATTAGTGATAGGCGACCTCATCAAATAATCACTCTTGTAGGAGTAGTTTTTTTTAATACCACGAATGTATATGTAACATGATACTATTAAGTAATAAATATATAATATGTATAATTATATTAAATATAACTATTGATGGTGGTTTTTCACCCAAGGAATGTTCAAATACTAAGCAGTGGTAGAATATGTATTGTACTTAGCAAAAAATGAAAGATAAAAGCCTAAGGGCCCGGAGAGACAAAAGGGATTTGATAAAGGAACACAACTACATGATTCGGGGGGGTTTTGTCAAAGACAAAACTTGTTGATGATAAAGCAAGTTGGGATACTGACCTGACCACCTAGAGGATGTTGATTTGAGGTTTTGTAAGAATTTATTGAAACCCAACCCGATGGGACTTTGTCAGTGAAACCCGAACTAATTGAGAGAGCTGAAGGAAAGATTTTATATTATCATCTATCTCGGTGTGCTGACTCGAGGAATGAAGATGAGATCATAGGCCGACTTGTGTTGAATTCATGTGATGTATGCCTTACTTGAGAAGATAAGCTTCTAGAAAGCTAATGATGACTGTGGGAAAATCAACGTTTCTCATTAGAATTAGCCCTTGCTAGCCACCTTAGGCCAATGTAGTGGTAGGGAGGTGGCAGAGCAGAGCCGCCATAGGCCGATGCAGTGATAGTGAAATGGGTGAATCCGATTGGCTCATTTGAGGTTGGTTAAGGAGAGTTGTGATGACAATGATGGTAAGGTGACATGGGTTGACGTCATTGGCGATGAAATAGTAAATTTTGAAGCCTATATAAATTGGTTACAGATTCAGAGACAAGGTGTAGGCACTGCATTTTTGCATGTGAGTCCTTATGATGAGTCTCATTTGGAGACACTACCTTTTAAGTCGAGGAAGTCGCGGGAAACGGTCATCGGAAGGGAATCGGTATTTTGTTAAATTTTATCCGCTTGTTTAGCTCCAAGCTCACTCGTTGGACCTCCGTTTCAAAGCATCTTTAGCCTAAAAAACCCATAAATCATTTAACCTTGGCCCAAACCCTTCACCCCCTAGACATTCACGGCAATCACAAAACAAAAAGTAAACCCTAAAAGACTCACTGAACGCCTCTATCTATCTCATTATCACCAGCCCTTCACGTAAAAAACAAAACAATAAACCCTCATTAAGACACACAGCCACACGTCCACGGCATTAACAAACACAAGGAGTCACTCACTGCCCACACCCAACACGTTAGCATCTAGCAACCCTAGCCAACACGCTTCACCCACTCAATCAGCCACGAACAGATCACTAGCCGAACCTGCACTCACTCCATTCACGCCATCTTACACGTCCCTCACCTAACTCATCACTCACGTAAGCCATCAAGCCCCCTGCCTCAACACGCACGATCAGCCACGCCCCCTGACCTTCACGTAATACCCCCCTGACCTTCGGTTGGATGTAAAATGTGTTCAATCGGGTATACAAAGTTTGATATGGTTTTCTTTATTTTTATATGCATTATGATGTGATGCGCATGAGATTAGTAAGTTGGATTAAAGGTCCTTCATTTCGAGGGGTTAAAGAACCTTTACCACGATACTTCACCGCGCCTTTCATTTCGTTATTCGCTTTTCTTTGTATGTCATTTCTTGCATAATCATGCATCATGTTGAATTGCGCATGGGCTTAGTAAGTCGGATTAAAGGTCCTCCATTTGGAGGGATAAAAAGCCTACGGTCTACCTTTACCACGATACTTTGCCGCGCCTTTTAGCCCGTTATTATTGATTAGGTGTCATCTATTCACCCGGTCACGTATGTGTCATGTTGTTTACTGTATTTTGAAGGTCACTGCTATAATCCCATTCGAACGCGTTTTAGATTGCCGCACGAACGCATGTTTTCTGTCTCAGTTCGTTCGAACGCGTTTACGAACGCTACTCGAACACGAACCTTCTGTTTACCTTTCGAACGCGGATACGAACGCCGCACGAACGCCCGCGGTAAACATGCTCTCTTCCATCACATCTCATGCATGATTACTCATTTTGTCATTTACCTTTTTGATTGTTCATGTTCTCGCATTTAGTCATTTATTGTGTTCAAAAGGGTCATATGTTCGTTTACATGATGCATGCTTATACGATAGTTATCTATTTATGCTTCCGCATTCATCTATTCAACATGTTCATGAAGTTATATGCGTGCCGTTATCCCGATTTACTTTCATGCGTGGTTGTGCAATTATTATCTATTGGCATGCCTATGATCAAATGTAATGTGCTTATGACATTGTATGCTTGCCGTATTTCAATTTATCTTTATGCATGGAAATTCGGACATAGATTATATGCAAATAGGTTGTATGCAAATATGAAAATGTGTTACATGGGAACTTAGATGAACTTTTGATGTATGCATGTGAACTTAGGAGTAAATAACCCCTTAGGAATATATGTTACCAGACTCGATTAAATTATTGCATAAATCATTTTATTACAAGTGGCATAAGTAAGGGACCATTCCGGACCCAGCGGTTTGAGGTCTTCCCTTGCGAGGGGTGAGTACGGCCTTAAATCATTTTCCCGGTTCACACCGGGTGGCGACTCCATTATTTCTCCGGTTTAGTTCCCCCGCGGGCTACTCCGTACTCCCAAACGGGCCGTGAGCCCTGAACAGCATGCGTCGCCCATTTTCTGTGTCCCACACAAGGGTTAGCAAATTTCGTATCTCATAACTTGTAAAAAAGCTAAGAGCTTAAAAATGAATGATAGAGAGAGAAAGCTGGTCAGTTACTTGACCAAGTGAGCGGATTGTATCGAGATAGTGTAAAACCCGAGGTAGATTGTCACTTAGAGTGTTTATTTCCTATTATAGCTCTAGTCGGTCTTGACCCCGATAAATAATAAAATACACATCCTTTCTCCCGTGGACATAGGTTGGAGCTACTCTCCATCAAACCACGTAAACCTTGTGTTTATTTTGCCTGCCTGCTAAGTTTTCTTTGGTTTCCTACTAACCAAACAAATTCATTATTGAGAGATGTTTGTCCAGAGGGTTAATTTCTCATATTACCCATGGAATGAAAAACAGTTGTCAACAGTTGGCGCCGTCTGTGGAGATCAGTACAAAAAGCAATAAGACACACTAAGATGATGGCATGGGACAGAAATCATAGAGCTCTGGAGGCCTTACCGGCGAAGTGGATGGGAAAGATGGAAGGGAATTTATGATTGGAAAGGGAAAATGCCCTAATTGAAAGTGAGACAACTCAGACCTTCAAAAAAATCACGATGGAGAAGATCGATAAGTTGAAGAGGAAAATAAGAGAACATGGAAAACTGTGGCCCAGTAGAAGGATCGAAAAGATTGCCAACGGGAAAAGAGTAGGTGGAGTATATAGGGATTGAGAAACATGGAGAATGAATGCTCATAAAGTAAGGTCGGTGGTTGTAGCCAGTGATACACCAATAGATGGGCCTCATGAGGGATATGATGACAGGCAGACTCCGAAATCATCAAGTAACAACCTTTCCTTCAAGAAAAGTGATCAAGAGCGTTATCACGAATGAAGGCATAGAACTCCAAGTGGCAGGAGATATCACGCTCAAAGAAGCTAGTACAATGAAGCTTTCAGCCGAGGTCATGAGAACACTGAGAGCCACTTTATGGACTAGTTCCAAAAGGAGATGAAGAAGTGAGAGATGAGCATGCGATAAGGTGCTCGGGATGATAAAGATATGGAGACATCATCCTCTTTCACCAAGAAGGTGCTAGAGGTGGAGTTCCTGATGAGGTTCTTCAAGCCCTCGATGGACATCTATAAGGGTAACACAGACCCTAAGTTTTATGTTGAAAAAATTTATTTTACTCATAGAGATTCAAGGCGTGGCCAGAGACACATTCTGCAAGGTATTTCTACTAACCCTATGAGTACCGATCATCTTATGGTTCATGAATTTTACTCAATGGAGTATCAGTAGCTTTTCACAGCTAAGAAAGTTCTTCGTACGCCATTTCAAAGGGGCATGCGTACTAAGGAATATGATCGGGTCACTAAGGATAATGAAGTAGTGCGATGATGAGTCGTTTAAAAAATTCATTGATAGATATTATAGCTTAGTATTGTAGGTCGAGGAGTATGAGTCCCCTGAAGCATTTGAGATTTTTAAAGGGGCATTGAGGGTTGGGAGATTGTGGTCCCACTTTAAGATCCAAGAAGTACCAGATTATGTGACGGTCTTGGAACAGGCTCGAAAATTTATATTATTGGAGAAATAAGAGAAGATCGGCTGAGTGGGGGTTGTTTGGGTGCAAAATAAACCGAGGTAGGATAACCATCGGGATACTAGTAGTGGATAGAGAGGACCAGGTCTGAGGTAATATACGTTTAAGCTAAGGACCTAGGGTAACCCAGCACCAGAGGGGAGGCCTCCAATCATGGTAGCACATATTACTTAGGGCACGATGTATATTACCCTAAACATGCCTTTTTAGTAGATAGCTCGGGAGATATAGGACAAGGATGTGTCGAAAAAGCCCAAACCTATAAGGTTCCCAATGAAAAAGAAGAATATTACGGCCTCTTGTGCTCATCACAATACAATCGGGCATAGCACCGAGAACTGCAGTGATTTGTAGGAGCAGGTAGAAGACCTGATGAGGAATGGCTACTGTAGAAGCGAGGCGTGTTTTACCGTTATGCCTAAGACATCGGCGACTATGACACTGTTGGGCTCACGGCCAGTAGAGAGTACGGATAGCCCCACGGGGAGACTAACGTGAGAATAAGGGAGTCGCCATCTGGTATGAGACACCGGGAATTATTTAAGGCCGCATTATACCCCTCGCAAGGTATGATTTTAAATCTATTTTAGTTCGGAATGGTTTTTTTACTAATGTTAGTATAATATTTACGCTCGAAAGATGTCTCCCCTCCTCTTATAATGTAATAACACGTAAAAGAAATTTAAAAGCATATAATACTCATAAAAAATAAAAATATCAATGTCATTACAACAATTGGTAAAAAATGACACTAAAGGAAAGTAAAGCATGCATTTCGTTGAAGAATCTCACGATCACCTATTCTTTGATTGTGATTTTACTAAAGTCATTTGGCAAGCGGTCTCATCAAAGGTACTAATTAGGTGGCCTACTCTGAATTGGGGAACGTTGCTTCGGTGGGCAGTTCTGAAGCTAAAACGTAAGGATGACACTTTTTGTGTGGTTGCTAGATTAGTTTTAGCAGCTTCAGTCTACTTTATTTGGTATGAACGGAATATGAGTGTGTTTGACAAATGCTCTATCTCACCGGATAGGGTTGTGGGGGAGATCATCGATTCTGTAAGATGTAGACTTATCTTTCTGGGAAGCAGTCACATGTTCCCTTATACTATTAAGCATGCCTGGAGCTTAGACTAATTTTTTTGACAAAAATGGATTGGTGTCTTCTTTTTCTGATGCTGACTAGGCGAGCTGTGGTTTTGCAGTGTGGAATTGAATTGCCTGATGATTTTTCTTGGTGCATAATCGATGTGGGATGAGTTTTGTTGGCTGTTTTTTTTGCTTTCTTCTTGTCCTAATCGATGTGGGACTATTGGCTTTTTGTTCTCGGTTTTTTAGAATTGATTGGGCCGTTTTTTTGGAGTGTTGTCGGTCTGCTTTCGGTTGAGGAACCGTGTTTGGAGCGTCCGGGTTGTTGTCTTTTGCTGGCTGAATCGCCGTCTGGGTTGAGCCTCTTTTGTCTTTGGGCTCTGGGATGTGGTTGCTCTTGGTCTGCCTGTTTGAAAGACGTGGGCCTTCGTTCTGGGCTGTAAGGCCATCCTCGGCTTTTTTCTTTGGTGCAGCTTATGTCTCGAATTGGATTCGTTGGATGTCACTCTTCTGATTTTAGTAGCTGGTTTGGACCGGTTTGTTTGGGCTTATTCTCAGCTTATTTTGCTTAGTTTTTCTGCTCTTTTTTTGTTGTATCTTGGGCCGTGTAATTCGCTGTTTGTTTGTGGCTTTCTTGCTGTGTGCGCTTTGCGCTTTTCCTGGGGATGCCCCTTATACATTTGTATAATCTTGTTCTTTTGGAATATATTGTAATTTTACAAACAAAAAAAAAAGCATGCATTTCGTGGGCTTGGCCTCAAAGAGGCCTAGCTGGATATGTCCATAGTAGGTCGGACTGTAAGAATTTCTAGAACATGCCAAGATCGTCTAAGAGTGATTCGTGTGTGAATTATCAAGAGAGTTGCGGAATACTCACATTGATTGGTTGAGGAGATTTCAAAAATTTCTTCTTTGTTGGATGTGTTGGAAGCTTCGGAGCTTGAGATCAAGTTCCAAACTCTCGAGTGAGTCTCCCTATCACATTCTTTTGAATCCTTATGTGCTAGTAAGAACAAATTTTGAAGAACAAAAATGTCTTCCATGGAGAGAGGCTCACGGTTTTACAAGGAGAGTGGAAGAGGAATAGTGCAATTTCAGTTTCCAAAACTTGTTAAAAAATGTGTGTTGACTTGTTTCAAAAACCAAAAAGCAAGTGTTACAAAACTTGCCCAACACACTTTAGTTGTGTAAAAGATTACATTTAATGTATCCAACCACTTCCATCATTCTTGTAACAAGTTGATGTAAGTTAGTGGGTCCTGCCACTTTGAATTCAAAATTCAAGTTGGTTCACACAACACACTTTGGGTTTGGTTTCGTTTAATCCGACTAAACGAATTTTCTGTCGCGACGTAATTAAATCCAATTTAATTGAATAATAATGCCTCGCAAAATTATTACGGAAGTCGCTTACGAATTAATTCTAAAATAATTCGTTCGCTTGAATTAAAATCCAATTTTAATTCCGCGTTGAAATCTAATTTCAATTAATATATCTAATATTTTATTTTAGCCCAATTAAATAAATTAAATAGAAAAATCTAATTTAACTATTAAATTTATTTTACCGATTAATTCCAAAATAACTGCGTTCTCTTCTCTCGATGAATTTAATCCCAAATAAATTATCGACGCAATTAATCCCAGAATAATTCTTTATTTAATAATTAATTCCTAGATTAATTATTACCGTGATTAATCCCATATTAATTTTCTCTCTCTCATAATTAATCTCATATTAATTCTGTTCGAGTCAAACATCATCGGTGAATCTTTAGGAGGCGACCCAAGAGATCACTGGATATGTTGGCAGTAAAAACGGTCATCGGATTATCTGAATACTTCCGTACCTGGTACCACGTTCTTACCAATTTACAAGACATGGTTGACTTCTAGCAAAACACATTGCCTACCCAATTCTCCAGAAATATTCTTTAAAGGAATATGTAATCTTTGTCAGACGTAGCATACGTAGTATTATGTATTACGATCCAGTATCGGAATGTCATATGCTAGGCCTGGGGCTGAAATTGTGTCTGCCCCATACGAAGTATATATAAGATCTCTGGTAACTAGTCTCTATATTCAGATAATCATGACCTAGTCATATTATCCCGATGACTGCAGTATTTAAGAGTACTAGTTCCGTATCCTATGTGATCATCATCTCCATATGACTGAAGTGATACTTCCATCTTGACATCACATCCAATACACTACGATTCTCAGTATACCTAGAAGAGGCATACACAGAACCTGTTAAAGCCCCGGACGACCAAAATCAAAGTATACTAATTGTCGCAAGTATTAGCGATGCAAGTCTCAGGTTAAGACCAAATACACCTACCCTGATTCGGATTCCCAGAGACACATAGTGATACTACCAATGTGATTTCGAGGGGTCTATCCAGAGCGAAGCTGTTTCCGTACCATCGGTAAACAGAACCTCATATTACACTTGAATGAGTCTCCAATACCCAAATATATGAGAACTATGCCATTATGCCTCCATAATGCGCACAAATGTAATACTAGTCTATTCCGCATTATCGATGTCCAGTCTCGATAATACTACGACTTTGGATATTTAATGATTAAACCTTTGTGGACTAATATTGTCTCATATCTTATTAATCTGGTACTAATCATATGGACTTTTATCATTTATATATCCGATAATCTAATTACAAATGATAAAAGAGCAATTTCCTTTGTCACATAGTTAATTTGTACAACAACGCATGTTCTGTACAAATAGTGATGCTATGGGTCATAATTATCCAAAAATCTCCCACTTGGCCTATATCCAATCACTCAAGTGTCTAACACCTGACTATGTACGGGTTGCTCAAATTTCAGCTGAGAAACAACTTTCGTCAGTGAATTTTCAAGGTTATCATCTGATGCAATTTATTCGATCATCACATCGCCATAATGTATGATCGAACGAATCAGATGAATTAGTCGAAATATATACTTGGATCATTGATTAGACCGTAGTTCCTTAGCCTGTGACGTAGCCTAGCTCAGCTGCTAACAGAACTACTCATAATCCAATTAGGATTATATAGATCCAAAATGCTTCTATTGATGCCTCAGCTGTAGCAATGTTCCGCTTTTGTTATTTATTCGGCAACAGTATCTTGCTTGGAAGATTTCCAGCTTACTGTTCCGTTATTCAAACTAAATATGTACCATTATTGCGACTTAAGTCATCTTTGTCTATTTGGAAACTTGCAGCGGTGAACCCAGTCACCTCAAGTTCTCATTTTCCATAAATGATCAGAAAACATCCTTAGTTCATCCAAGATACTCAAGGATGTTCTTTACATCAATCCAGTGACCATCACCTGGATTGGCCTTATAGCGTCTACATATGCTCAAAGTATATGAGACATCAGGTCACATACATTTCAAAAACGTACGAACTCTGGGAGGGTTGTCAGCAGCTTTCTAGATCTATCCTAATATATCTTTATTCCTAGAATAAAGCCTGCTTCTCCCAGGTATACCATGGAGAATTTCAATGAAAGCCAAGATTTCACCGATTATATTATGGGAATGTTATTGCTAAGAAGCAATACATCATCAACTTATAGGACATTCATTGTCAGTGCGCTCCCACTAACCTTATTATATACACAAGAATCATATTCATTTTCAATGAAATCATATACCATTATGACATCATCAACATATTTCGGCACGATAAAACCGCCAGGATGTTGTAAACATCCTCCAAAAGATTTCCGTGAAGGAAGGCAGTTTTGACGTCCATATGCCATATTTCATAAATGAAATATGCAGCATTAGCAAGCATTATCCGAATGGATTTAATTATGGCAACATGTGAAAAATTTCATCGTAATCGAAACCATGTCGTTAACGATACCCTTTCTATATAAGTCTAGCTGTATACATTTATATGTTGCCATCCATGTATGTCTTCCTTGAAGACTCATATAGTACCAATAGGCATAATGCCTTCTGGTACATCAACCAGTGTCCAAACTTGGTTGTATACATGGAATCCATTTCGGACTTCATGGCACTTTTGTCATAAAAGGAGTCGATACCTTGTATCACTTCCTCATACGTAGCCGGTTCATCTTTCTCAATAAGATTAATATCTACATGAGGTGAGATCAGAAACCCATACCTCCCAGGTTGTTTTCAGACTCTCTCTGACCTACGCGGTTCTTGTGTATTCGAAGATTATTGGTACAGTTTCATCCCTGTTGAACTGTTGGTGTTCCGTGAGGACTCGGTGCCTGGAACAGTATTACTCCAATTTTCATCGAGTTTTACTTTCCTCCCATTTACCACTGCATTTATGAATTCCTCTTAGGAAAACCGCATGGAGAGCAACAATTATATTGTTCTCTTATGAGTTGTATAAGTACTATACTTTGGTTTCCCTATGACAACCTACAATTAGGCACTTATCCGATTTGGGTTCTAGTTTGGTACCATCCAAACATTCAATTATATGCCCAGCATCCCAAATATTCAGGAATAAGAAACCCGATTTCTTTCCTGTTCATATCTAATATGAAGTCTGTCTAACAGATTTTGATGGAACCTTATCCAAAATAAGTATTGCACTGTTTAATGCGTATCCCTAGAAGGAAATTGGTAGCTCAGAACAACTCATCATTAACCTTACAATGTCCAATAAAGTTCGGTTTATCTTATCGGACACACCGTCAATTTGAGGTGTCTCGGGAGGAGTCCACTGTGAAAGAATACCATACTCTTTCAAGTAATCGAGAAACCTATATGTTTAAGTACTATCCACCATGGTCCGACCGTAATGTTTTAATACTTATACCGGTCCATTTTCTTACTTCGTGTCGAAACTCTTTGAATTACTCAAAAGTTTCTAACTTGTGTTTCATAAGATACGCATAACCGTAACGCGATGCCACATCTGTAAAGGTTACGAAGTATTCATATCCACCTCTAGCCTAGCTAGACATAGGCCCACTTACGTCACTATGAACGAGGGCTAACAGATCGGTGGCACTTGCACTTTTACCAAGTAAAAGGTGTTTTAGGCACTTTGCCTAATAAACTAGATTCGTAGACATCATTTGAATTAGAATCAAATCCGTCCTAGTATCCACTCTTCGAAAGTGTGGATATACGAGTCTTGTTAACGTGTCCCAGACAACAATGCCACAAATAAGTCTCATCTGATTAATTCAGTTTGAGCCATTTGTCTGTCATGTTATATGTTTGAGATTCATTTATATTCAAAATATAAATACTGTTATTCACATCTAATGTGTTTATCTCAATATCATCTTTCTAAACAAAACACTTAGTGTTCTAGAATATAAAAGTATACCTGCAACGGGTTAAACTAGATACAAAGATAATGTTCCCAGTCAAAGTAGATACATTATAACAATCTCCTAATTTAAGTACATGCCCAAAGGGCAGTTCCAAAACTTAGGTTTCTACGGCCAAAACAGCGACTCTCGTCCCGTTTCCAACTCATAGGTTGATCTCATCTGAAGCCAGTCTCCTGCTAATCAGCAGATCCCGTACATCAGTACATATATTTATGTACTACATCCGGTATCTAAAATCCAATTTTAAAACCAGTAGTGGACATGTTTATAATAAACATACCTGAAGCCGGAGCCTTGCCCGTCTTCGCTTCCTTCATGTCTGCCTTGTCCATATGGCAGTCATGCTTCCAGTGACCTCGTTTGCCACAGTTTAGGCAGACATCTTGGGATATGTCATTTGTCTTCCCAGAAGACTGTGACGATTTTGCCTTGCCCTTTTGTAAGCTCTGGCTCTGTCTCCTTGAGCATAGCCATTAACTCTCCAAGAGTTTTCTTATTGCAATTAGTACTTCTAAGATCTAAGAATAGATCTATGAAGATCCTTCAATTTCAATATCATACTATAAGGATTTAATCCTTAGTTCTGACGAAGAAATTAAGGAGTCATTGCTGCAAGCATAACAGATTGAGCACTAAAGTTATCATCACCATGAGTCTTCCAAAGCTTATGCTCCACTATTTGCTCAACTCCGGGCTTAGACCCGTGATGTCACTCTATCAAATAATGTAACTTCTTGGCTCCCAGGACTATCCTGAGGTTTTATTCCCAATTTTAAAATTGAAGCCGCTTAAAGACATTTTCACCCAGGATTATGTTTTAAACGTTAATCTTTCAGTTATCTTGATTCCAATAGTCCAACTATCCAATCAACGATTTCGGGTACAATCGAATATAATGATTACTATAGTCTAACTATATAATCAACTACTATTTGATTGGTTAAATTCAAATATATTGATTACTATAATCCAATTATATAATCAACTATAAATGAAGTAGTTTGAATACAGTCCAACTGTTCAATTAAAACAACAATTGAATATTAGTCCAACTAATATATTTATAATTAAATAATTAATGACGAAAAATGAAATAAGCGCGTATTGGCAAGTATCTAAACGAAATTGTAAATTTAATACTTGCCTCCCATTATTTTTCGGTGAGCCTCTAACCCTCTGTGGAGTACTCGAGAAACCTAGTTTCCTAGTGGGCTAGAATCCCGTTAAATAACACACAACCTTGACTTTGGCCAACAAGTTGTATGAAACTTAACTAGGTTGATCTCTAAGATCAATTGGATCTCATCCAAATCCTAGATCCAGTAGGTGGACCTCCAAGTCCGAAACATATATCCAATACATGCCAATATATCTGATATATTCCCTAACTTTTTTCCTCTGAATCAACTAAGCATTGGCTTTGGCTCAACAAGCTTAATGAAACCAGTTAAGCGTGACCCATTGACAGTGGGAAAGCTTCGTAATCGAGGCCGATGAACAAGAAGTGACCTTGACTTTGGCCAACAAATCACAACTTGCCCAAGGCGTACGATATGGAATAAAGATTTCGTGATTCAAACACATCCGCGATGGACAAAGGTCTTGACTTTGGCCAACAAACCAATGCCAATCTTGGATCTTGAGAGAGAATCACTCATTAGAAGAAAAAACGCTTAATATAATATTAGGGTTTTTGTCGCGATTTGGCAACCAATTTATTATCTTTAATTAGGTCTCATCATACACCCTTAAGCATGTATTCTAAAAGCATAATAAGGCGCGATAAAATTTAATAATGATATGCGGATGTATATACAACAAACTTGTTCCTAGAAAAAATCTCTCCATCTCCTCTCTCCCGCTAACACTATTTATACTTCTACCCAATTACATAATACTTCTAAAGAAACCTCATTTACATTGAGGGGAATTGGTGAGAAGAGAAATACAATGAGATAAGGAGATAATAGGCTGGACACGCAGGTCCAATTTAATAAATTCTAAATTTATTACAATAATTTCCAAAATTGCCCTCACCCTTATAATATCCATCCGATATACATTATTCATTCATACATCCAAGTATTCACAAAAAGCATCTTATCGATCAATCTAATCCAATTAATTAATCTTTGATTAGTGACCATCCAATGTTCAAACAATGATTTGATTTGCGCGAGTCCAACTCGTTTAAGAATAAATACTCAAAGTACGTATTCTTGAATTATATCGAACTACAATTTTAAATCCAATTTAAATTATATTCAATACTAATTCATATTTAATTCCAAATTAAATAATTACAGTTTTAAAAGTGCCTTTTAGACTTGGATTCCAAATCCAATCTTAACGGGTCTCAAAGGCCCAATTAGTATCCAATACTATTCAATTAAAGTCCAATGGGCTTTAAATTAATTCTTAAGGCATGAGCTTTGGCAATTATGGGTCAAACCCAAGATGTCAAGGCCCAATTAGGAATCACCCTATGATAAAAATCAATTTAGGCCCATTAGGCCCAATTAAAATTTTAAAGGCCCAATTATCATATTTGGACTTTATGGAAATGGTTTTAGGCCCAATTGGATCCAACCAATTATCCTAAACCAAACTTGGCCCAACCAAACCCATTAAGCCCAAAATATAACAATAAAATTCATTCATCATTCCAAATTACAAATTAATTCAATTCAAGCGTAATTACCATAATTAATTAATTAATCTAATGCTTCCAAAACACTAATTAATTCAAATAATCATGTTTAACATTTCCAATTCATGTCCAACACAAATTGAAGCAAAACAATTCATTATAACATGCTTATCATCTCACGGCAATGGCAACAAAAATCATTCAATTTTATTTCAATCCAATTTAAATCAACATTCAATATTTTTATCATGCCATCATCACATCCAATATGTCAAATTTCAAAATTAACCATGAGCATTCCTAGGTCATGTATTCGGCCAACATAAGGATTTTGGGGAAATTATTCTAATCATTTTACACAAATCCAATGATGCAAAACTCTAAGTATCATCATCTAACATCAACCAAACATCCATTTCGCATTTTCATGCTCCAAGCAAAAATACCCAAATTTAAAGTCATGAACCCTAGAAATACAAATCAAACTTAGATCGCTCTTATACCATTGTTAGTGTTCCTAGAACATTCCAAGATCTTCTAAGAGTGATTCGTGTGTGAATTATCAAGAGAGTTGCGGAATACTCACATTAATTGGTTGAGGAGATTTCAAAAATTTCTTCTTTGTTGAATGTGTTGGAAGCTTCGGAGCTTGAGATCGAGTTCCAAACTCTCGGGTGAGTCTCCATATCTCCTTCTTTTGACTCCTTATGTGCTAGCAAGAATAAATTTGAAGAAAAAAATGTCTTCCATGGAGAAAGGCTCACGATTTTGCAATGAGGGAGGAAGAGGAATAGTGCAATTTTAGTTTCCAAAACTTGTTAAAAAGTGTGTGTGTTGACTTGTTTCAAAAACCAAAAAGCAAGTGTTACAAAACTTTCCCAACACACTTTAGTTGTGTAAAAGATTACATTTAATACATCCAACCACTTCCATCATTCTTGTGACAAGTTGATGTAAGTTAGTGGGTCCCACCACTTTGAATTCAAAATTCAAGTTGGTTCACACAACACATTTTGAGCTCGGTTTCATTTAGTCCGACTAAATAAATTTTCGGTCGCGACGTAATTAAATCCAATTTAATTGAATAATAATGCCTCGCAAAATTATTACGGAAGTCGCTTACGAATTAATTCTAAAATAATTTGTTCGCTTAAATTAAAATCCAATTTTAATTCCGCGTTGAAATGTAATTTCAATTAATATATCTAATATATTATTTTAGCCCAATTAAATAAATTAAATAGAAAAATCTAATTTAACTATTAATTTATTTTACCGATTAATTTCAAATTAACCGCGTTCTCTCCTCTCGACGCAATTAATCTAAGATTAATTCTTTATTTAATAATTAATTCCCAGAATAATTATTACAGTGATTAATCCCATATTAATTTTTTCTCTATCATAATTAATCTCATATTAATTCTGTTCGAGTCAAACATCATCGGTGAATCTTTAGGAGGCGACCTAAGAGATCCCTGGATATGTTGGCAGTAAAAACGGTCATTGGATTATCCGAATACGTGCGTACCTGGTACCACGTTCTTACCAATTTACAAGACATGGTTGACTTCTAGCAAAGCATCTTGCCTACCCAATTCTCCAGAAATATTCTTTAAAGGAATATGTAATCTTTGTCAGACGTAGCATACGTAGTATTATGTATTACGATCCAGTATCGGAATGTCACATGCTAGGCCTGTGGCTGGAATTGTGTCTGCCCCGTACGAAGTATATATCAGATCTCTGGTAACTAATCTCTATATTCGGATAATCATGACCTAGTCATATTATCCTGATGACTGTATTATTTAAGAGTACTAGTTCCGTATCCTACGTGATCATCATCTCTATATGACTGAAGTGATACTTCCATCTTGACATCACATCCAATACACTACGATTCTCAGTATACCTAGAAAAGGCGTACACAGAACCTGTTAAAGCCCCGGACGACCAAAACCAAAGTATACTGATTGTCGCAAGTATTAGCGAGGCAAGTCTCAAGTTAAGACCAAATACACCTACCCTGATTCAGATTCCCATAGAAACATAGTTATACTACCAATGGGATTCCGAGGGGTCTATCCAGAGCGAAGCTGTTTCCGTACTATCGGTAAACAGAACCTCCTATTACACTTGCATGAGTCTCCAATACCAAAATATATGAGAAATATGCCATTATGCCTCCATAATGCGCACAAGTGCAATACTAGTTTATTCCGCATTATCGATGTCCAGTCTCGATAATACTACAACTAGGGATATTTAATGATTAAACCTTTGTGGATTAATACTGTCTCATATCTTATTTATCTGGTACTAATCATATGGACTTTTATCATTTATATATCCCGGTAATCCAATTACAAATGATAAAAGAACAATTTCTTTTGTCACATAGTTAATTTATACAACAACGTCATGTTCTGTACAAATAGTGATACTTTGAGTCATAATTGTCCAACACGGACATCACATCATGACATAAACGTTCGGCCGTAATTACATGAAATCCAGCCGAACATGCTGTGTAAACTAAGAACACATGTCCATATTAACATATATTGTGAAAGCCAATAAACAGTTGTAACAACAAAGAAATGACAAATAAATGGGTAGTAACGGTATTACCTATAATAATATTGGCAATAAATGGAAAATGAGAACATGCATATTAACACTTATATAGACTGTAAAATAAGCACATGCAGTTTAATAACTAAAAAAATGAAATAGCTAAGCATGTATAAAATGGTGCTATAGTGATAATTAAAACACAAATGACAAATTCGAAGCGAGGCCGACTAAAGTTTTTTTAGGTAATTAATGTCCGGCATGTCCGATCGGAGATACTTTTGTTGGGTCAGATTTGGGACCCATAGGTTCGGATCGGTGTCCCGTGCAGCGAAAGTGGGTATAACCCGTGGATATCAAGTATGAGTGTATTTTTAAATATTTTAATAAAATACCATATTCCATTACAAGTGTTTAGGGAAAAATCGGGGATAAATCGAAGTCCGGAAAAATAAAATAGAAAAACTGAGTACAAGGCACCTAACGTGCAAGCTGCTTGCGCATGCTGTGCATACATACTGCTGCAATGCATTTTTTAAATTTTAAAAACCTTAAACACTTTTTAAAATCACCCAAAATAATTTTAATTTCAAAATCAACCATAACACATGTTATACAACAAACATATATATATATATATATATATCAATATACAAAAAAAAAAAATAGAATCCAATAATAAAATGACTCATAAAAAATTCTAGGTCATCCAAAGGTTGTCAAATAATTCTAGAATAGTAGGCATAGCTCCAAGCTATTATCTAGAGTTCCATACTCTTAATTTTATGTCTATATCTAAAATAAATATTTTGACCCAATTACAATCATATTGTGTTTATACTTCCAAAGCATCCTTAAAAAATTAATTAGCCTAATTTCAACATCAAGCTATGTTATTATATATCTAATACATAACTTATCACTATATGTCTCACTAATGATAACTTACTAATGAAAAATATAATTTTAGAGAAGATCAAATTTACCTAGCAAGCTTAATACAAATAGCCAATCTTCTTCGCCTTATTGAAATGTTATGGAGAACTTCCCAAGTTAGCAAGCTTAACTCCAAGATCCAATCTTGATTCAAATGCTAGCAAGCTTCACTCCAAGATCCAATCTTGATTTCGCTTTGTTGAAATATTGTAGAGATCTCTCAAAGCTTTTCTAAACATTTTTTTTGCTTAGGCTAATTTCTCTATTTTTTGCTGGTTTTTAGCTTTCTCATGCTTGATTAAAACCTTTCTCAATCTTGTTATTTATAGAAAAACTTAGGCAATTTTTAATTAATAAAAATCTTAATCAAATATTAGGTAGGTTTAATCAAATATGTATAATTAGGTGTGACTAATCATATTTGTCTACCACTTTGATTTAATCCAATTAAATCAAGATAAATTTTAATGGATTAGTTCAATGTCTACCACTTTGATTTAATCCAATTAAATCAAGCCAAATACACTTATTTTTACATATTACCAAAATATCCTCAAATGGTAGAGATATTTATGAAATTACGATAAAAACCTTGTGTAATTTTTTATTAATCTAATTGTGTCAAAGCAAATAATCAATATTATCTAATAACATTTAATTATCTTAGTTGTTAATTATAATATCAAATTTTATTTATTATCAAAAATTATCGGCTACCCAAGTGCTTAACGAGTACACTTCATATTGTGGGACTTTTAAGTTCAACATGTTCGCCATATAAGCCTAGCTTATATGTAAGCAATTCGGCCAGTTTCGAATTTGCGAAGAACATGAATGACCTTTCTGAACTATACAAGCCGAGGTCATCTCTTATGTTTATCAATCCCGCCATCATAGGCTATCTGAGTTATGCTTAGGAAACATATATTACACCATCAAGTTTCCAAGGCACACATCTCATGTCGACATTGTTGGTTTCTAGATTAGGTCCCAAGATCATGAAATCAAGCAATGAAACAAGTGAATACACATCAAAGGAGGTGCGGAATATACTCACATTGACCGGATCTTGCGACGCGAAGAAGAAAACTCCTCCAAGAAGCTCAGCAGTGGCTCTTCTAGCTCGTGGACTGCTCGGTTTGGGCTGTGAAACTCCTTCAAGAATTCGGCCATTGATGACTCCATGGACGCTCCAAGCTTCAAGCTTCAAAAACGGATTCCAAGCTCACAAGAACACTGCCATAACACCTTAGGATGACTCATGGTATGCTAGCACAATATTTTGCAACAAAATCATTCTCTTGCTTCTCTCTTGAATTCTGTCAAACCAGAAATTGGAGAGGAAGAAACGGCTCAAAGCCGAAAATGAAAAGAAGAGGGAAAAGAGAGAAAACGTAAAAGATGAGAGAGAGAGAAAAGAAAAAGTGTATTTGGTTTTTATATTTCCAAAATAAAATTAAACCATTTACCAAATTCTTTTTACTTTCCAAAAAAGCAAAAGTCAAAAAGCAAAAGCCATCAATGCTTTTCAACTACCACATCACTATTCACATCAATCAATCAATCAAGTGACAAGTTGTCACATCACTCAAAGTGACTAATGATTTGACGCTTGATGTGACTAGCGATTTGACGCTCGATTTGACTTGCGTGCCGCATTCGAATTCGAAATGCGAATGCGCTCGCAAATAATCTCGGGCTCAGGTCTAATTCCAAATTAACGAATTTTCCGTCGCGACGCAATTAAACGATTACGCCTAGCGAAATCACTATTCACGTCGCTAACGAATTAATTCTAAATTAATTGTTCGCCCGAATTAAAATCTAATTTTAATTCCGCGTCGAAATCCAATTTCGTATAATATATCAAATATATTATTTTATCGATTAATTCCAAATTAATCGTTCTCTCTCTTTAATTAATATTTTATCCTAGATAAAATATCTCTGTAATTAATCCCAGATTAATTTTCTCTCTCTTCTAATTAATTCTAAATTAATTAAAGTGCGAGTCATACGTCATCGGTAAATCTTCGGGAAGCGACCCATGAGATCCCCGGATATGTTGGCAGTAAATACGGTCGTCGGACTATCCGAACAAGTAAGTACCTCGTACTACGTTTATACCGATTTACAAGACAAGGTTGGCTTCTAGCAAAGCGCCATGCCTACCCAATTCTCCAGAAATATCCTTATAGGAATATGTGATCTATATCAAGCGTAGTATACCGTAGTATTGTGTATGTCGATCCAGTATCGGATGTTCAAGTGCTAGGCCTGGGGCTGGAATTGTGTCTGCCCCGTACGAAGCACATATCGGATGTCTGGTAACTAGTCTCTATAATCGGATATACATGACCTAGTCATAATATCCCGATAGCTCGATCATTTAAGAGAACGAGTTCCGTATCCTATGTGACCATCATCTCCACTATGACTGGAGTGATACTTCCGTCTTAACATCACACCCAACACACTACGATTCTCAATATACCCAGAATTGGCGTATACAGAACCGGTTAAAGCCCTGGACGACCTCAACCAAAGTATATTGATTGTCGCAAGTATTAGCGGTGCAAGTCTCAGTTAAGACCAAATACACCTACCCTGATTGCAGACTCCCATAGACACATAGTCATACTACCAATGGGATTCCGCAGGGGTCTATCCAGAGCGAAGCTGTTTCCCGTACCATCGTAAAAAAAAACACAACATCCTATTACACTTGCATGAGTATCATATACCCAAATATATGAGAACTATGTCGTTGTGCCCTCACAATCGCGCACAAGTGTAATACTAGTCTTTTACGTATTTATCGATGTCCAATCTCGATAATACTCTGACTAGGGATATTTAATGATTTATCCTACATGGACTGATACTGTCTCATATCATTCTCCGTCCAGGAACAAATCATAGGGACCTCCTATCATTTATATATCTTGGTGATCTAATCACAAATGATAAGAGTGCAATCTCCTTTGTCACATAGTTAATTTGTACAACAACACCGTGATCTGTACAAATAGTGACGCTATGGGTCATAATTGTCCAACAATCTCCACTTGGCCTATAGCTAGTCACTCGAGTGTTTAACACCCGAACTATGTACGAATGGCTCAAAATGCTGTGAAAAGGTTTTTCGTCAGTGGATTGTATGAATATCATCTGATTCGATTTATTCGATCATCACATCGTCGCGATATATGATCCGAACGAATCAGATGATTATCAAAATAAGTATCTAGATCGTCGATGAGACCTATAATTCTTTAGCATGTGCTGACGCCTAGCTCAGCTGCTAACAGAACTATATCTAATCTAATTAGATTTGTTATCGACCCAAATGGCTTCTATTGCTGCCTCAGTTGCAGCAATAACCCGCATTTGTGTTTATTCGGTAACAGTATCTTGCTTGGAATATTTTCAGCTCACTGTTCCGTTATACTATTGTATAGTACATTTGTTATGACTTATAGTCGTTATCATGAAAGCCAAGCTTTCACCGATTATATTATGGGAATATCATTTCCAAGAAATGATATATCATCATTACGCAGGACATTCACTGTCAGTGCGCTCCCACTAACCTCCTTATATACACAAGAATTATTTTCGTTTTGAATTAAATCATAAACTATTATGATTACATCAAAACGACAATTCCAACAACCTAATGCTTGCTTCAATCCAAACATGGATCGAATAACCTGCAAACCTAGTTTGCTTGTTATGATTCGACAAAACCGTCAAGATGTTGTAAACATCCTCCGAAAGGTTTCCGTTAAGGAAAACAGTTTTGGCATTCAGCTGCCACATTTCATGAATTAAACATGCAGCATTAGCAAGTATTATCCAAATGGATTTACCATGGCAACAGGTAAAAGGTTTCGTCGTAATCAACACAATGTTGATAACTCTACCTTTTCGCTACAAGCCTAGCTTAGTACGTTGGTATGTTTCCATCCATGTATGTCTTCCTTGAAGACTTATATAGTACCAATAGGCACAATGCATTGCGGTACATCAACTAGTGTCTAAACATAGTTGGTATACATGGAATCCACTTCGGACTTTATGGCACTTTGCCATAATAGGGAGTTGATACCTTGTATCACTTCCTCATACGTAGTCAGTTGGTATACCTCAATAAGATAGACATCTTTATGAGGTGAGATCAGAAACCCATACCCCATGTTGTTTTCTGATTCTCTCCGACATACGTGGTTCTTGTGTATTCGAAGATTATTGGAATAGTTTCATCATTGATGAACTATTTGTGTTCCATTAGGAATCGGTGCCAGGAATAGTATTACTCCGATTTTCATCGAGTTTTACTATCCTCCCACTTACCACTGCATATCGGTATTCCTCTTAGGAAAACCGCATGGTGAGCAACAATCCAATTGTTCTCTCGTGAGTTGTATAAGTACAATACTTATGGTATCCCTAGGATAACCTACAATTGGCACTTATCCAGTTTGGGTTTTAGTTTGGTATCAACCAAACATATGCCTAGCATTCCCAAATTATTTAGGAATGTTAAACCCGGTTTCTTTCCCGTTCATATGATATCTGTCAAACAGATATTTTATGGAACCTTATTCTAATAAGTTCTTGCACTGGTTAAATCTTATCCGTTGAAGGAAATGGTAGCTCAGAGCGACTCGTGATTAACCTTATCATGTCTAACAAAATTCGGTAATCCTGTCGGACACACCGTCAAACTGACTTGTTCCGGGAGGAGTCCTCATTGAAAGAATACTATACTCTTTCAAGTATATGAGAAACTTATTGCTTAAGTATTTTCAACATGGTCAAACCGTGATGGTTTAATACTTTAGCCGATCTTTTTGTCTATTTCGTGTCGAAACTGTGAAAGTTTCCGATTTGTGTTTCAAAAGAAACACATAACCATACGCAATGCCACATCCGTAAAGGTCACGAAATATTCATATCCACATCTAGCCTAGCTAGACATGGGCCCACTTGCTTCACTATGAACTAGGGCTAACAGATCGGTGGCACTGGCACTTTTACCAAGTAAATAGTGTTTTAGGCACTTTGCCAATAAACTAGATTCGTAGACTTTATTTGAATAGAATCAATTAGTCCTAGTACCCTCTCTTCGAAAGTGTGGATATACGATTCTTGTTTAATAGTGTCCCTACAACTATGCCACATTTAAGTTTCTTAATTGATCAAATCAGTTTGAGCTATTTATTTGTCATGTTATATATTTGAAATATATTTATATTCAAAATATAAATACTGTTATTCACATCTAATGTGGTTATCTCAATATCATCTTTATATAATAAAACACTTTAGTGTTCTAGAATATAAAGGTACATCCGCAACGGATTATACACTGATATAGAGATAATGTTTCTAGTCAAACTAGTTACATTATAACAGTTTCCTAATTTACGTACATACCCAAAGGGTAGTTCTTAAACTTAGGTATCTACGGTTAAATCAGCGACTATCGTCCCGTTTTCAATTCGCAGATTAATCTCAATAGAAGTCAGTATCCTGCTCATAGCAGATTTTGAACATCAGTACATATTTTATGGATCACACTAAGTATCTAAAATCCAATTTTAATACTAGTTGTGAACATATTTATGACAAACATATTTGAAGTCAGAGCCTTGCTCGTCTTCAATTCCTTCTTGGGATATGTCATTTTATCTTCCTAGAAGATTATAATGATTTTGCCTTTGCCCTTTTCAACATTCCAGTAGCCTTTGGCCAAGCCTCGGGTTTCTAGAATATCGAAGTAAGATGCGCCTTGCGCTACTTGCCTAATTGCAAACTTTGACTTTATCTCCTTGAGAATAGTCATTAACTCTCCAAGAGTTTACTATTGCAATAAAAGTACTTCTTAGATCTAATCTTTGAAAATCCTTTAATTTCAATATCATACTTTAAGAATCTAATCCTTAGTTCTGATAAAGAAATTAAGGAGTCTATATGACAAGTATTATGGATCAAGCACTAAAGTTATCATTACATGAATATTCCAAATATCATGTTCCACTTATTTGCTTAACTCCAGGCTTAGGCCTAATATGTTATTTTATCAAATAAAGTAACTTATTATTTTTCCAGGACCATCCTGAAATAATTACCAATTTGAAAATTAAACCATTTAAATACATTTTCCCTAGGATTATGTTTTAAATGTCAATCTTTCAATTATATCTTGATTCTAATAGTCCAACTATTTAATCAACGGTTTGTGGTACTATATATTATAATGATTATTATAGTCCAACTATACAATCAAATATAATTTAAATTAATTAACCTCAATTATATTGATTACTATAGTCCAACTATAAAATCAACTATAAATTGAAATTAATTAATTCAAATATATTGATTACTATAATCCAATTATATAATCAACTATAATACAGTCCAACTGTTTATTAAAACAACAATTTAAATATTAGTCCAACTAACATTTACTCTAACGACGAAATAATTTGAATGAGCGCGTATGGCAAGTAATTAAACGAATATTGCAAATTCAATTCTTGCCTCCCACTATTTTTCGGCGAGCCTCTAACCCTCTGTCGAGTACTCGGGAAACCGCGTTTCCTAGTGGGATAGGATCCCGTTAAATATCACACAATCTTGACTTTGGCCAACAAATTGTATGATAATTAACTAGGTAGATCTCTAATATCAATTGGATCCAATCAAATTCCTAGATCCGGTAGGGGGACATCCAAGTCAGAAACATATATCTTATATATGCCATACATCCAATATATTACCTAACCTTTTTCCTCTGAATCAACTAAGCCTTGGCTTTGGCACAACAAACTTAGGGATCCCAGTCAAAGCCGACCCATTGACCATGGAAAGCTTCGTAATCAATGTCGATGGACAAGAAGTGGTCTTGACTTTGGCCAACAAACCACAACTTGGACAAGACACCGATATGGAACAAAGCCTTCGTGATTCAAACACATCTTCGACAGACAAAGGCCTTGACTTTGGCCAACAAACCAATGTCGTCTCGGATCTTGAGTAAGAATCACTCAATGGAAAGAAAAACGCATAATATTGAGCGAGGGTTTTTCGCGTGCAAATTGGCAACCAATTTATTATCTTTGTTAAGGTCTCATCATCATACACCCTTAAACATGCATTCTAAACACATAATAAAGCGCATATGATAAAATAATAATGATATGCAGATGGATATTTTACATTGATCCTAGATCAAATCTCTCTTTCTCTCTCCCGCTAGCACAAATATTTCTTCTACCCGTTACACTACACTTCTAAAGAAACCTCATTTACATTGAGGGGAATAGGTGATAAGAGAATACAAAGAGTATGGAGGTGATAAGGCTGGACACGCAGGTCCAATTAATAAATCAATTTATTACAATTTCTAAAATTGCCCCACCCATCTAATATCTATCCTATATACATTATTCATGCATCGCAACCATGTATTCACACAAGCATGTTATCGATCAATCTAATCCAATAATTAATCTGATAATTAGTGATCATCTAATGTTCAAACAACGATTTGATTTTGTTCGAGTCAAACTCATTTTGCGAATAAGTACTCAAAGTACGAATTCTCGAATTAAACTAAACTACATCATTAAATCCAATTTAATTGCATTCAATTCTAATTCGCTTATTTAATTCCAAATAAATATTACACTTTAATAACGAACCTTTACGACTTAAATTCCAAATTCAATCCGTAACGGGTCTCAAAGCCCGATTAACATCCAATGTTTATTTAATTAAAGTCCAATGGGCTTTTAATTAATTTCTTTAAGGCGTGGACTTTTGGTAAACTCGGATCAAACCGATAACCAAAGTCCAATCCGGGATTTACTCCATAAGCCCAGAAATCAATTTTGGCCCATTAGGCCCAATTAAATAATTAAGGTCCATTAAGTCATAATTGGACTTTATGGATGTGGTTTTTGGCCCAATTGGATCCAACCAAATTGGCCTAAACCTTACTTGGTACAACCAAGCCCAAAAGCCCAATTACAACCTATAAGGCCCAAATCCAATTTCAAGCCCAATTAATTAACTTATAAAATTCCAAATTCCACAATTAATTAACCTAAGTGTAATACAAAATTAATCACCCAACTAACATTTCTAAAACATCAATTAGCCTAATTAATCATGCATTTTAACATCAAATATTGTCCAACACAATTCAATCAAAATCAAACCCATTCTACATGCTTAAAGTCTCAGCAATTAGGGGATTTTCCAATCCGATTCGGTTTCAATCCAATTGAATCCACAATCATCATTTCCCAAATCAATTCAACTCATCCAATGAATCAAAAACAAAAAAATCACAATGAATTTCATGTTACATTGAATTCGGCCAAGCCAACTTTTAAAGGGAAAATTGTTCCAAATCAAAATCAATCCAATTGAACTTCAAAACAACATTACCTTATTGTTTTAAGTCATCCAATGATCAAAAAACAAAATTATGCCAAGACAAATTTAGGGTTCTAAATTCGGCCAAGCCTCCATTTTTGGGGAAAATTTGATCCAACCAATTTCTTGAAATTGATCATGCACAACATCAATTCAACCTCATTCAGCATACTTAATCAACCAATTCAACCAACTCATGCTCAAATCGAGTTACCCAATTTTAACCATAAAATTTTCATGCTTGATCAAAGCTCAAGATACCATTGTTGGTTTCTAGATTAGGTCCTAAGATCATGAAATCAAGCAATGAAACAATGAATACACATCAAAGGAGGTGCGGAATATACTCACATTGACCGGATCTTGCGACGCGAAGAAGACAACTCCTCCAAGAAGCTCGGCAGTGGCTCTTCTAGCTCATGGACTGCTCGGTTTGGCTGTGAAACTCCTCCAAGAATTCGGCCATTGATGACTCCATGGACTGGAAGCTCTCAAACTTCAAGCTTAAAAAACGGATTCCAAGCTCACAAGAACACTGCCCTAACACCTTAGGATGACTCATGGTGGTACTAGCACTATGTTTTGCAACAAAATCATTCTCTTGCTTCTCTCTCTTGAATTCGGTCAAACCAGAAATTGGAGAGAAGAAGAAACGGCTCAAAGCCGGAAATGAAAATAAGAGGGAAAAAAAAAGAAAACGTAAAGAGGAGAGAGAGAGAAAAGAAAAAGTGTATTTGGTTTTTATATTTCAAAAATAAAATTAAACCATTTACCGAATTCTTTTTACTTTCCAAAAAAAGCAAAAGTCAAAAAGCAAAAGCCATCAATGCTTTTCAACTACCACATCACTATTCACATCAATCAATCAATCAAGTGACAAGTTGTCACATCACTCAAAGTGACTAATGATTTGACGCTTGATGTGACTAGCGATTTGACGCTCGATTTGACTTGCGTACCGCATTCGAATTCGAAATGCGAATGCGCTCGCAAATAATCCCGGGCTCGGTTCGCTAATTCCAAATTAACGAATTTTCCGTCGCGACGCAATTAAACGATTACGCCTAGCGAAATCACTATTCACGTCGCTAACGAATTAATTCTAAATTATTCGTTTGCCCGAATTAAAATCTAATTTAAATTCCGCGTCGAAATCCAATTTCGTATAATATATCGAATATATTATTTTATCGATTAATTCCAAATTAATCGTTCTCTCTCTTTAATTAATATTTTATCCCAGATAAAATATCTCCGTAATTAATTCCAGATTAATTTTCTCTCTCTTCTAATTAATTCTAAATTAATTAAAGTGCGCGTCATACGTCATCGGTGAATCTTTGGGAGAACCCAATGAGATCCCCGGATATGTGGCAGTAAATAATGGTCGTCGGACTATCCGAACACGTAAGTACCTCGTACTACGTTTATACCGATTTACAAGACAAGGTTGCTTCTAGCAAAGCGCCATGTCTACCCAATTCTCCAGAAATATCCTTATAGGAATATTGATCTATATCAAGCGTAGTATACCGTAGTATTGTGTATGTCGATCCAGTATCGGATGTTCACGTGCTAGGCCCGGGGCTGGAATGGTGTCTGCCCCGTACGAAGCACATATCTGATGTCTGGTAACTAGACTCTATATCGGATATACATGACCTAATCATAATATCTCGATAGCTCGAGCATTAAAGAGAACGAGTTCCGTATCCTATGTGACCATCATCTCCACTATGACTGGAGTAATACTTCCGTCTTAACATCACACCCAACACACTATGATTCTCAATATACCCAGAATTTGCGTACACAGAAACGGTTAAAGCCCTGGACGACCTCAACCAAAGTATATTGATTGTCGCAAGTATTAGCGGTGCAAGTCTCAGGTTAGACCAAATACACCTACCCTGATTGCAGACTCCCATAGACACATAGTCATACTACCAATGGGATTCCGCAGGGGTCTATCCAGAGCGAAGCTGTTCCCGTACCATCGGTAAAACACAACCTAATATTACACTTGCATGAGTATCATATACCCAAATATATGAGAACTATGCGTTGTGCCCTCACAAACGCGCACAAGTGTAATACTAGTCTTTTACGTATTTATCGATGTCCAATCTCGATAATACTCTGACTAGGGATATTTAATGAATTATCCTACGTGGACTGATACTGTCTCATATCATTCTCCGTCCAGGAACAAATCATAGGGACCTCCTATCATTTATATATCTTGGTGATCTAATCACAAATGATAAGAGTGCAATCTCCTTTGTCACATAGTTAATTTGTACAACAACACCGTGATCTGTACAAATAGTGACGCTATGGGTCATAATTGTCCAACAATCATGTCCACAATTCATTACAACTAATTAGAAACCATTTCTGATATATACGATCCACCCTAGGTGATCGGCTTTGGGAAAAGTCTTAAGAATCGTGACTTACTCACATGGACACCTAAAGTCCTTATGGTACACATACGAGCCGGTTGATCCTATCTTGTTACGCACTTGATTAACGATTGTATCAGTCCATACCTAACGAACATCTAGTGGTTAGACAATGAAATATCTCTGACATATATGACATCTAAGTGTGGAGGATCACACACAAAATCAATGCTATTTTATAGTCAAAATATCACATATGCTACTAGACTCGATGAGATTCCTATTGACGGTGGTGTGTACTTCCACCTATTAGGAACACCTGTGAGTCATTCACTATTCATTGCAACGAATAACCACGTGTCTATAAGAGCTTTCAAAGCTCATGGTATATCAGGTTAAACCATTGGAACTCCAATTACAATATAAAACATGTGCTAGTCTTGCAGGTTATAAGAATTCGACCATATTTCCAAAACCAACTACTAGGAATGTTTACTTTAAGAATAGTTTATAATAGTAATATTATCCCAATGTCGGACCACTTAGTGTCAAGTATTACTACATGACTATTATAAGGTTGATGTCATTATTAGCATACTTATATATCAATTTAATATGCAAAATGACATTACCATTAATATGGTTTGAAATGAAAATATAGTTATTTTATTAATAAATAATAAAATATAATGTACAATATATTATTCAGATTGGCGCTCCAAGCACCAAATTCAATAACTTTATGTAAAGTAGAAACTAAAATATAGTAATAAAGATGAAGAAGCCCTCAGATCTTACATTTGCATGTTGTTTGGGTCGAAAGACGCTTCTACAGTCTAGGTTATTGCTGGATTCTTACCAAAAGGGAAAAAATATTAGGGTTTAGGCTCGGACTACCAATCCGGATCATATTTATGTCTGATTCATGAATACGAACAATGCATTTTTTCATAATATGACTTATTTAATGGTAGCACCTCTAGTCTTTTATATACATATTCGATCTAATTACGATTAGATATCTAATTATGATTAGATTGAAACTAAATCTGATTTAGTGATACGTGTATATTAGACAAAGACCCTAGGATTTATAACGTAGTGCGCAATTACAACGTATTTTGTAATTGACATTGGGAAGCGTCACTATAAATTGTATATTCTTAAATAAAATTCCTAGTCAAGATTTACTAACACGGGTCGGTTAGTAAAATCTGTTGAGACCGGTACATGTCATATATTGTGACTTGGTACGATGGTTTATCCCAATGAACCATGAGTCTCGGGAGACTCGTATAGACAAGTAAGTGTTTATTTGATAAACACTGATCGACTCACTGAAGATTTCCTAATATATGGTACACCTACGTCAATAGGAATTTTCTCGAGTTGAGCGAGCACAGTGGTACTTCGACTTGAGATACAATAATGGATATGTGATCTATCCTCCACACTTTGATGGCAGTCACATCACCGATCTATTTAGATCAGACCTCCGCATGTTCGTTGGGTGTGGACTGATGCTCATGATATCCAGTGAGTATCAAGATAGAATTTGTCAGTCTTGTGTACATGGCATATGTATCCTACACGTGTTTGTGATATAGTAATTCCATGGTCGTGGTATAACTATGGAAGCGAGTTTCAAGTGTTATTTAGAGATCGTAAAATTGAAAGTTGACTATATTATACCATAAGGATTTGACGTTCTTATCTATATCCCAGGTAAAATATGGATAGCCTGTTATGGAGGGATTATACGTATGCAATGACCTCGACTTGCATAATTTAGCGAGATTATATGTGGTCGTCATAATTCATGAGTGGGTGAATTATGGACATGAAATTCGATTTCGTGACGGATAAACCTAAAATTGGAGAGTCCTACAATATGAAGTGTACTCGTTGAGCACTTGAGCAACGCGTTATGAATAATACAGATTATTCATACTACTTCACCAGATTAAATGAGTTAATTCGAATCGTTTAAACGGTTAAACGAAAATACATGCATAGGGATATTTTTGGTCAATCGTAATTATTGTGTATTTGTATTTGGTACATAATTTGATTAGATACGCATTAATTAATCGTAAAATGAGATTTTGACAAATGCCATTAATATATGTATTTGTTATTTAATGTAAATAAAAATAAATATATAATAATATTATATTAATTAATTATTTAGATATGTGAATGTTTAATATTTGAATAATTAAATGATATACTTTTTTTCATAATTGTTATGAAAAATGTTTGATTATTATTTGTTACAAATGGCATGATTTTATTAAGCTTTAAGTGTGCAAATTTGATTTTTCAAATTAAAGCTTATTATATTTAATTGAATTAAATTTGGAAAATGACAATAATTCCCCTCCAAAGTCGGTTTTCACATTTGGCCGAAAATAACATCTCCAAAAAGCTCTCAAATTATGGCTTGATGATTCAAGATGACCAATAAAGAAAATCAAGAAAAATGCTTAAGGAATTTGGAGAATTAAAGGTAATTCTATATATCCCTAAGCTTAGAAAGCATGTTTCTTGTTTCTTGATCATCTAGATAGATTCTAGGGTTTCTTCTTTTGTTAAGAATTTGTGGCTTTTTGATTTAGAGGATGGAATTGAAGGCTTGGTGCATGTGTGAAGTTGTATTGAATAATATTAGTGTAATATTGATTCAATTTGATCATTTGATGATATGTTGTCATTCTAGAGTGTTATGACCACTCTTGTGATACATAGAATTATACTTGGGTGCTTCATCGGTGGTGGCTTGGATTAGTGTTGTGATTAATTTGATTAATGTTGAAAAAGTTGGATTAAAGCATGAAAAATTGATTATTTTTGTTACAAAATTAGGTCTAAAAAAATTAGATTTATTGTGATGAAAATAATGTCATATGAATGTATTGGATGTGTTTTGGGTGTTGGAAATTGTTTCGGAGTTAAAATATTGCGAAAATGGTGAAAAACGGCGTTACCGGGTGACTTTTGAGCCAACAAGGTGATGGCTGCCCAAACAGTGAATTGGTCACTATTTGGGAAGCCCATGAACTTCCCTAATACCGTTGGGGCTGACCTGGTCAGCCCTCATGTGTATTGGGTGGTCTAATCGGTCAAAAACACGTGTTATGCCATTTTGCGGAAAATATTTTCGTAAAAGTTTCACGATGTTCCTTAGCTATTTATGTCGTTATTTGATATCGAATAAATATGTTTAGGTGAAATATGAATAAATTATTCATATTGGATATTGAATAATTTATTTGGTAATTTAAAAAGTTTTAAAATTTTGATTTCACCTGAATTGCGAGCTTTCGATGCGCCCACGCCAAAACCTAAACAAAAATGGTATCAGAGCAGGTCTGATCCTTCATCCACTACATTAGTCATGCTTGATATATGATATATAATCTAATTTTGATGTTTTCATATGCATGTAATTTAGATATTTCTTGACTTTTCGGTTCTACGCTAACGGGAAATGTAACAAAAATTTAATGGTTAAGTTATGTTTTCTAAGGTAGAATTAAACTGTTTAGAAGTTGATCTAGATTATATTCTGCACTTGATGTAGAGCAAAACTTTCTTAAGGAATATCCCCAGTTAAATAAGGTAGTAAAGTGACATGTATTGGATGCATGTTTCTTGGTCCGTCTTGTCAATACAGTTTATGGGTATCTTTCTATGGCTGCATCCGAGAAAGTGCCAAAGCAGTGAGGGTGTAGTTGATAGAATTTTATCCATGCTGGATGTATATTCGATACTAGACAAATTCAAGTGAAAGTGGAAATCCTGAACGTGCTAAAGCTGCCAGAACTACATCGGTAGCTTGAGTTTATCATTGGCAAGTGAAGCTTTGATACGCCTCCTTGTGAACGTGCCAAAGTTGTCATAACGAGAAATCATCAGGACCAAAATCAGGAGTCACAGTTAGTGTGATTGACAATGGGTTGTCTACCTAATGAATATACGTAGGCGAGATCGTGCCAAAGATGTGAGTCAAAATTTATTCATGGGTCAACCTCTCACTATGAAATTCGATTTAATTATTGAATTCCCGTTTTCCGTTGGGATTACAGTATTACGTAAAGTAGTGGGAGACACTGTTAGGGTAAAAATCCATAACTAAAGCAGTGTGTAATTTTATGGAAATTGTTGTTTTTTTTTCCTTTATTCTATATTGTTAATTGAATTATACTTCTAATCCACTGCATGCATATTATTTAAATATGTTTTCTGACTTCAGTTTTGGTTGCGTATTTCTAGAATAGGTTTTAGAATGTTAGTTGACTTAGATATTGTTAGATTAGTTTAAACCATCGGGAATTGTTGTTATGCTTTTTGTTAAAAATCAATATGGTTAGTGACTTAGTTGTTAAGTCACGATAGGTAATCTAAATAGATATCTGTTTTATGATATAATTGTATAGAGAAAATAGTTTATTGTGCGGTAAGAATTGACGTGAATTAGTTCATGTCTCGAGATTCTTGACTACCATTAAGAAAACTCCATTAGGTATTTGTTTATCTTAAAATGACGTTTCTTGGCTTTAGTGATTTTTAGAAGTCACGTGTTTGACACAGTTTGCTAATCAATTATTTACAATTGTTGTGAATAATTGAAGGTAAATTATAAAGCTAAAGAAAAGAGATGTGTATAGTTGTGTGTTGAGAATATCGATTCTCACAATACGACAATTATAGGTATTGGATACCGGATCTCCAGTCTAATATTTAAAATATTGTTTAATGATTGTTTTGATATTTGATATCAGAACTTGTGACTATTGGATAGTTACTTGTTCTTAATAAACAATTGTTACATATTTTAATATGACTAGTAGTGTCATTGATCAAAAGATAAACATTAAGAAAAATACTCGGTAACTAAATAACTTAGAACAATGCTTTATGAGATTTTATCACTTAAGCATTAGATGCTTATTCCGTATGGTAAAGGATGGTTGATACAATATCACACCATATATCATTATCCATTTAATGAACATTGTATTCAGGATGTGATTAAATCTCATTTAACCAATGATCATCATTGGACCACATATTTATTAAACTAATACATTGGATGTATGTATTTTAATAAATTAGAAATTACCTTGGATAGTTTTCTTTACTTTGTAACTTAGTTAATGAGTTGTCATGACTTAGTTGTGTGTTACTAAAAGTATATATATTGAACGTCTTGAATGGTTCAAGAACTTTCAATATGTTAATGTTGAAACGCGGATAGAATATTTTGAATGGTTCAAAGATATTCTATTCGAAGTGTTGAAAAATATATCTTTAAAATTCATTGTGAGTCTTTGAATTGTTCAAGGATGTTTGATATGATCAAACATATGAATTTATGGTAATTAATTTTAAAGTTATTTAATGAATGCGATTCTTACTCAATATTATTCTTCTACGATTCCATCATGATAGAATTAGTCAGTGGGAGAAATCGAATCTTATGTGATTTGATTCGTTTTATATTGAGTATTATCGAATTAGTTTCAATACTCTTGGGGATATGCTACAGTTATAATAATTTATCTTTTTAATTAATGTTTTATAAGTTCTACAGTTATATATATGATATGTATAAGTAGAAATTTGAATCTTGAAAAGATTGAGATTTGAATCTTTATTTTATATAATGGTTATATAATCGAAAGTACTTGCGCCTTGGAGGTACAAGTAAAGTTTATCTTTAATTGTATCTAATAGAATATTATATTTTATTTGATAGAATATCTTTTCTATGATCCCAAGTAATAAAATTATTTTATTACTTAGTATGTAACATCACATGTTAACAATTGTAGAAAAGACTTGACTTATTGAATTCAAATGTGAGAGTGATAAATTATAAATGGAACTGCGTAATTAATAAGATGAAAATACCCTTAGACAGCTTCTATATAAGTCCAATAGGATGTCAGAATTATTTACAATGTATTTGCTACTTATTGGTTCTGATGTTTTCTTATCGAAGAAAATTATCCTATAACTTATAGTATGAGCGATATTTGATATCGATTTTGGAAATTAGTATTGTTAGATCTAAAATTGTTCGTAGCTTACTACGATCGAGTTTGGAACTTGATTAAGCTTCATTATGAATAGTTCATAAAATGTGCAAATTATTTGCGCGGCAAAAGAAAAGTGAGCTTATTAAAGGTTTGACCTTTATAGTATGATAGTGAGAAATGTTATACTCCACAATCTATTATAGATTTTGAGGAAACTTGTCTCTAGTCACACTAATTGAACAATTAAAGATATGTTGGTTAATGTTGATATTAAACTATGTATTTTGGATAAAAAAAAATGCAAAGTGGCGTTCCTGAATGGTTTCTTCGAATGAGAAATCCGTTGTGGTTTCTTTGTTTGGAGAGTTCTTTCTAGAATGGCCCTAGAGTTTGTATTCTGCTAAGATCACAGTTTGATATACTAGCTTATAGAGCCCATTGTAGACTCAAATAAGCTTTCCAGAAATATGTGTTCTCTAATCTTGATACAGTCAGATTGTATGATTTTATCAAAGCATAGAGAATACATATGTATTAGTAGGGTCAGTGGGAGCATGCAAATTTCTTTCTAGTGTTATATATCCTAACGACATTGTCATTGTTAATGTAATAATGAGATATTTGTGAGGTAAAAGGTTTACCTAAGTTTTCTTTCTCTGTGAAAGCAGTAGGAGTAGTTTCTGTTATATTTGATATAAAGTTTTATATATGATATAAAACAAAAGACTTGTGAGAAATGCCCATTAGTCGTGCATTAGATATGATCTAATAAATGACACAACAAGACTATCTGTATGACAGTTAGTATAACTGTTTGAGTGTGAGTGTGTCTCTTGTATATAGTATTTATCTTTCGCAAATGATGATTCCTTTGTCGAAAGAGAAATTGATTAGAATGTCTAATCAATCTTATGCATTATAGGATGATGGTATAATGAATAGTGTATTATGTACGATTAAAGATATCAATTTAATTGTAATTGTTACGAGTTATTTTGATATGTTGCAAACCATAGGATGTGTCTTGAAACATGTTCTTTATTATCCTTGAGATATTAATAACAAGTTTCTTATTCATGGAGAATATAGTCTGTAACCATTAGGGTCAGATTAATTTTGAGTCTAATTATGAATTAGATGGTCTATGTCATATAAAGTCAGAAAAGATGCAGTGGGAGTGTCACGGTTGATTCTACTGTACTAGTGGAATTCGTTGCAACTTATGAAGTATTGACTTATGAAGTTGCATAGTGACCTTATAGATGAGTACTTTTGATATTAGTGTTGTGCTTGCAGTTGTCTGCATAGTATTTGGATTTGATCCATAAATACATAGATAACTCAATAGCTGTAGCACAATCTTGAGGGCCATGAGTATGTGATACACATTGAGGTGTGTATATGATACCATGGAATGGCACTAGAGCAAGTAGGAGAAATTGTTAGGGTTGGTGCTCGGAGTGCCAATCCAGATCATATTTATGTCCGATTCATGAATACAATAATGCCTTTTTCCATAATATTACTTATTTAATGGTAGCACCTCTTGTCTTTTATATACGTATTCGATCTAATTACGATTAGATAACTAATTATAATTAGATTGAAACTAAATCTGATTTAGTGATACTTGTATATTAGACAAAGACCCTAGGATTTACAATATAGTGTGCAGTTACAACATAGTTTGTAATTGACATTGGAAAGCGTCACTATAAGTTGTATATGTTAGGGTTGGTGCTCTGAGTGCCAATTTCTTATGTATTTCCGTGTAAATACTTTTGTAAATATTTTATTAATGAATAAAATAGACAGTTTCTTTAATATAAATTCTTTTATTATATGGTAAAGATGTAAATGACCATAAAGTGATTGGTTATGATACAGTTGCATAAGCGTCGCAACTAAAATTGAGCGGTATCATAGCAGTATCATTCTTTAACTGTTCCTAGTCAAGGTTACAATTACTTGGTCAGTAAGTAAACCCGTTGAGACCGGTACGTGTCGTATCTTAAAATGTTGGATTCTAATGGTTTCTCCCTCCAAGGTGCATTCGGCATTGACAGTTTTTGAGTCCTTCAAATTTTCGGTCATGGTCCTTCATCAAGCTCCAAGCTTTCGTGATGTGATTCCATGCTCACGGGTGTGGTTCCCTATCACCTTCGCAAGACTCTATTGTGTGCTAGCACTTTGGTAATTTTGCCACAAAATCACCATGGAACTTCTCATTGTTCTCGGCATTTTTCTGAAAAACAGAAGAAAAACCAGCCCCTTTTGGGCGTGAGAGAGGGAGAAAGAAAAAGAAGAGAGAATGTGTTGGTTGTTGGCAAAAAGTGTATCTAATACACTTATGAATTTCCAAAATTCATTTTCCTTAATTTTGCTTTCCAAAAGTCAAGCCATTAAAGGCTTTCAACCACCACATCTACTATTCACATCACTCAATCAATCAAGTGACAATTTGTCACATCACTCAAAGTGACTAATGACTTGACGCTTGATGTGAGTTGTGATTTGATGCTTGATGTGACTTGCGAGCCGTACTTAAGTTCGAAATTTGAGTGCGCTCGCAAACACTTCCGGGCTCGGGTTCGCTAATTCCAAATTAACGAATTTTCCGTTGCGACGAAATTAAATCTAATTTAATTAAATAACTTTCCTAGCAAAATTACTATTCACATAGCTAACGAATTAATTCTAAATTAACTCGTTCGCCCGAATTAAATTCTAAATTTAATTCCGCGTCGAAATCCAATTTCGTATAATATATCAAATATATTATTTTATCGATTAATTCCAAATTAATCGTTATCTCTCTTTAATTGATATTTTATCCCAGATAAAATATCTCTGTAATTAATCCCAGATTAATTTTCTCTCTCTCATCTAATTAATCCCAGATTAATTAAAGTGGGAGTCATACGTCATCGGTGAATCTTCGGGAAGCGATCCATGAGATCCCCGGATATTTTGGCAGTAAATCCGGTCGTCAGACTATCCGAACACGTAAGTACCTAGTACTACGTTTGAATCGATTTACAAGACAAGGTTGGCTTCTAGCAAAGCGCCATGCCTACCCAATTCTCCAGAAATATCCTTACAGGAATATATGATCTCGATCCAGTATCGGATGTCACGTGCAAGGCCTGGGGCTTGAAATGTGTCTGCCCCTTACGAAGCACATATCGGATCTATGGTAACTAGTCTCTATAATCGGATAAACATGACCTAGTCATAATATCCCGAGAGCTGCAGTATATAAGAGAACGAGTTCCGTATCCTACGTGATCATCATCTCCACTATTACTGGAGTGATACTTCCATCTCGACATCACACCCAATACACTACGATTCTCAATATACCCAGAATTGGCGTACACAGAACCTGTTAAAGCCCTGGACGACCAAAACCAAATTACATTGATTGTCGCAAGTATTAGCGGTGCAAGTCTCAGGTTAAGACCAAATACACCTACCATGATTCGGACTTCCATAGAAACATAGTAATACTACCAATGGAATTCTGATGGGTCTATCCAGAGCGAAGCTGTTTTCCGTACCATCGGTAAAACACAACCTCCTACTACACTTGTATGAGTATCCAATACACAAATATATGAGAACTATGCCGTTATGCCCTCACAACGCGCACGAGTGTAATACTAGTCTATTCCGCATTATCAATGTCCAATCTCGATAATACTACGACTAGGGATATTTAATGATTAAACCTTCGTGGATTGATATTTTCTCATATCATCTCAATCTGGAACTAATCATATGGACCTTTCATCATTTATACATCTTGGTGATCTAATAACAAATGATAAAAGAGCAATTTCCTTTGTCACATAGTTAATTTGTACAACAACACCATGATCTGTACAAATAGTGACGATATGGGTCATAATTGTCCAACAATCTCCCACTTGGCCTATAGCTAGTCACTCAAGTGTCTTACACCCGAACTATGTACGGTTCGCTCAAATTACTGAGAAAAGACTTTCATCAGCGGATTTGCATGATTATCATCTGATGCGATTTATTCGATCATCACATAACCATGATGTATGATCCGAACGAATCAGATGTATAGTCGAAGTATATATCTGGATCGTTGATGAGACCATTAATTCTTTAGCCTACGATGTAGCCTAGCTCAGCTGCTAACAGAACTATATCTAATCTAATTAGATTATTATCAATCCAGAAGGCTTCTATTGCTGCCTCAGCTACAACAATAATACACTTTTGTTGTTTATTCGGTAACAGTATCTTGCTTGGAAGATTTCCAGCTCAGTGTTCCGTTATTCAAACTTTGTAGTACCGTTGTTACGACTTATAGTCATTTTTATCGGTTAGGAAACTTGCAGTAGTGAATCCATTCACTTCAAGTTCTCATTCTCCATAGTATAAGATAGCAGCCTTAGATCTCTAAGATACTAAAGCATGTTCTTAACATCAATCCAATGACTATCACTTGGATTGGCCTAATTGTGACTCCATATGCTCAAAGCTTATGAGACACCAGGTCGCGTACATTTTTCAATGTACGATTTCTCAGAGATTATTAACAACTTTAAATCTATCCCACTAGATCTTTATTCATAGAATAAAGGTTGTTTCTCCCAAGAATTCTACGGAGAATTTTTCATGAAAGCCAAGCTTTCACCGATTGTATTTATGGGAATATCATTTCCAATAAATGGCATATTATCATTATTTAGGACTTTCACTGTCAGTGCGCTCCCACTAACCTTCTTATATACACAAGAATCATTTTCATTTTGAATTAAATCATATACCATTATGATTACATGAAAACGATAATTCCAAGAACTCAATGCTTGCTTCAATCCATTCATGGATCGAATAACCTGCAAACCTTGTTTGCTAGTTTTGGTACGACAAAACCATTAGGATGTTGTAAACATCCTCCAAAAGTTTTCCGTTAAGGAAAACGGTTTTGGCATTCAGCTGCCATATTTCATAAATGAAACATGCATCATCAGCAAGCATTATCCAAATTGATTTACCATGGCAACAGGTAAAAGGTTTCGTCGTAATCGACACAATGTTGATAACGATACCTTTTCGCTACAAGCCTAGCTTAGTATGTTGGTATGTTTCCTTCCATGTATGTCTTTCTTGAAGACTTATAGTACCAATAGGCACAATGCCTTGGTCACTTCAAATAGTATCTAAACTTAGTTGATATTACATGGAATCCATTTCGGATATCATGGCACTTTGCCATAATAGGGAGTCGATACCTTGTATCACTTCCTCATACGTAGTCAGTTGGTATTCCTCAATAAGATTGACATCTTTATGAGGTGAGATCAGAAACCCATACCCCAGGTTGTTTTCTGACTCTCTCCGACTTACATGGTTCTTATGTATTCGAAGATTACTGGTATAGTTTCATCATTGATGAACTATTTGTGTTCCATTAGGAATCGATGCCTGGAATAGTATTACTCCAATTTTCATCGAGTTTTACCATCCTCCCACTTACCACTACATATAGGTATTCCTTTTTAGGAAAACCGCATGGCGAGCAACAATTACATTGTCCTCTAGTAAGTTGTATAAGTACTATAGTTTGGTTTCCCTCGAATAACCATTATTAGGCACTTATCCGATTTGGGTTTTAGTTTGGTATCATCCAAATATATGCCTAGCATACCCAAATCTACAGGAATGAGAAAACCCAGTTTTTTTCCTGTTCATATCTAATATGAAGTCTATCTAACATATTTTTATGGAACCTTATTCAAAATAAGTTCTGCACTATTTATGCATATCCGTTGAAGGAAATGGTAGCTCAGATCGACTCATGATTAACCTTATCATGTCTAACAAAATTCGGTTTCTCTGTTCGGACACACCGTCAGATTGACGTGTTCCGGGAGAAGTCCTCATTGAAAGAATTATGTACTCTTTCAAGTATATGAGAAACTTATTGCTTAAGTGTTTTCATCATGGTCTAACAGTGATGATTTAATACTTTAGCCGATCTGTTTGTTTATTTCGTGTCGAAACTCTTGAATTAATCAAAAGTTTCCGATTCGTGTTTCATAAGAATCACATAACCATAACGCGATGCCACATCCATAAAGGTCACGAAACATTCATATCCACCTCTAGCCTAGTTAGATATGGGCCCACTTACTTCACTATGAATAAGGGCTAACAGATCGGTGGCACTTGCACTTTTACTAAGTAAAAGGCGTTTTAGGCACTTTACCTAATAAACTAGATTCGTAGACATTAATTGAATGGAATCAAATCTATCCTAGTACGCACTCTTCGAAAGTGTGGATATACGAGTCTTGTTTAATTATGTCCTAGACAACAATGCCACTTTTAAGTCTCAACTGATTTACTCAGTTTAAGCTATTAATTTGTCATGTTATACGTTTGAGATTTATTTATATTCAAAATATAAATACTGTTATTCACATCTAATGTGTTTATCTCAATATCATCTTTATAAAATAAAACACTTTAGTGTTCTAGGTTATAAAGGTATACCCGCAACGGGTTAAACCCTGATATAGAGATAATGTATCTAGTCAAACTAGTTACATTTTAACAGTTTCCTAATTTAAGTACACACCCGGAAGGGTAGTTCCTAAAATTAGGTATCTACGGTTAAAACAGCGACTTTCGTCCCGTTTCCAATACGCAGATTAATCTCAATCTGAAGTCAGTATCCTACTCATAGCAGATTCTACACACCAGTACATATTTATGTACCACATCCAGTATCTAAAATCCAATTTTAATACTAGCAGTGAACATATTTATGACAAACATATTTGAATCCGGAGTCTTACACCATCTTCAATTCCTTCATGTCTGCCTTGTCCATACGGCAGTCACGCTTCTGCGATCCCGTTTGCCACAATTTAGGTAGACATTTTGGGATATGTCCTTTATCTTCCCAGAAGATTATAATGATTTTGCCTTTGCCCTTTTCACACCCCAGAAGCCTTTGGCCAAGCCTTGGCCTTCTAGAATATCGAAATAAGATGCGCTTTGCACTTCTTGCCTTATTGCAAACTTTGGCTTTGACTCCTTGAGTATAGCCATTAACTCTCCAAGAGTTTACTATTGCAATTTGTACTTCTAAGATCTAAGGATAGATCTATGAAGATTCTTCAATTTCATTATCATACTTTAAGGATCTAATCCTTAGTTCTGACTAAGAAATTAAGGAGTCTATTCGGTAAGCTTATTGGATTAAGCACTAAAGTTATCATCACATGAATCTTCCAAAGATCATGCTCTACTATTTGCTTAACTCCGATCTTAGGCCTAATATGTTATTTTATCAAATAAAGTAACTTATTAGTTTCCATGACCATCCTGAAATTTTATTCCCAATTTGAATATTAAAGTCATTTAAAAACATTTTTCACCCATGATTATGTTTTAAACACTAATCTTTCAATTTATCTTGATTCTAATAGTCCAACTATTTAATCAACGATTTTAGGTACTATTCATTATAATGATTACTATAGTCCAACTATATAATCAACTATAATTTAATTGATTAATTCAATTATATTGATTACTAAAATCTAATTATAAAATCAACTATTAATTGAAATAGTTTGAATACAGTCCAACTGTTTATTTAAAACAATATTAAATATTAGTCCAACTAATATATTAATTTATTGACGAATAATTTAAAATGAGCGCATATGGCAAGTTATTAAACGAATATTGCAAATTTAATACTTGCCTCCCACTATTTTTCGGCGAGCCTCTAACCCTCTGTTGAGTACTCGGGAAACCTTGTTTCCTAGTGGACTAGGATCCCGTTAAATAACACATAATCTTGACTTTGGCCAACAAAGTATATGATAATTAACTAGGTAGATCTCTAAGATCAATTGGATCCCATCCAATTCCTAGATCCAGTATGTGGACATCCAAGTCCGAAACATATATCTTATATATGCCAATATATCCAATATATTGCCTAACCTTTTTCCTCTGAATCAACTAAGCCTTGGCTTTGGCACAACAAACTTAGTGATCCCAGTTAAGCGTGACCCATTGACCTTGGAAAGCTTCATAATCAATGTCGATGGACAAGAAATGATCTTGAATTTGGCCAACAAATCACAACTTGGATAAGACACCAATATGGAACAAAGCCTTCATAATTCAAACATCCTCGACGGACAAAGGCCTTGACTTTGGCCAATAAACCAATGCCAGTCTTGGATCTTGAGTAAGAATCACTCAATGGAAGGAAAAACGCTTAATATTATTTGAGGGTTTTTCGCGTGCAAATTGGCAACCAATTTATAATCTTTGTTACGGTCTCATCATCATACACCCTTAAACATGCATTCTAAACACATAATAAGGCGCATATAAATAAATAATAATGATATGCGGATGGATACTTAACACATTGTTCCTAGAACAAATCTCTCCATTTCCTCTCTCCCGCTAGCATAAGTATTACTTCTACCCGATTACAGAACACTTCTAAAGAAACCTCTTTTACATTGAGGGGAATAGGTGAGAAGAGAAATACATAGAGTAAGGAGGTAATAGGCTGGACACGCAGGTCCAATAAATAAATTCTAAATTTATTACAACAATTTCCAAAATTGCCCCACCCATCTAATATCCATCCGATATACATTATTCATGCATCGCAACCATGTATTCACACAAGCATGTTATCAATCAATCTAATCCAATTAATTAATCTGATAATTAATGACCATCCAATGTTCAAACAACGATTTGATTTTACGCGAGTCAAACTCGTTTTGCGAATAAGTATTAAAAGTACGAATTCTTGAATTAAATTAAACTACAACATTAAATCCAATTTAATATGTATTTAATACTAATTCATTTATTTAATTCCAAATTAAATATTACACTTTATTAATAAACCTTTGCGACTTAGATTCCAAATCTAATCGTTACGGGTCTCAAAGCCCGATTAACATCCAATGTTAATTTAATTAAAGTCCAATGAGCTTTCAATTAATTTCTTAAGGCATGGACTTTTGGTCAACTTGGGTGAAACCCAAAGACTAAAGCCCATTTAAAGGAATCACCCTTATGTGCCTAGAAACCAATTTAGGCCCATTTGGCCCAATTAAAGTTAAAGGTCCATTAGTCATAATTGGACTTTATGGATATGCTTTTGGGCCCAATTGGATCCAACCAATTTAGCTTAAACCAATCTTGGTACAACCAAGCCCATTAAAGCCCAATAACAACTTTTCAAGCCCAAATCCAATTTAAGCCCAATTAATTAAATCATAAAAAATTCCAAATTTCATATTTAATTAACAAAAGTGTATAACATAATTAATTACCCAAATCAATATTTCCAAAACACCAATTAGCTTAATTAATCATGCTTATTAACAACAAAACATGTCCAACACATTTTATCAAAAATCAAACCCATTTACATGCTCATAAGTCTCGGCTTTGTGGGGATTTTTATGTCCAATTTTAAATCCAATCCAATTGAATCCAATCCAATTGAATCAACATTCCCAATTGATTTCAAGTCATCCAATGAATCAAAAATCAAAAATTCCAAGACATTTGGGCAAGCTTCATATTCGGCCAAGCCAATATTTTTTGGGCAAAATTGTTCCAAACAATATTTCATGAAATTGATCCAATCAAACTTCAATTAACCATCATTTAAGCATACTTAATCAAACAATTTAACCAAATCATGCTCAAAATCAATTTACCCAATTTTAACCCTAAATTCAAGTTTCATGCTTTTACTCGCTCTAATACCATTGTTGGGAAAATCTACGGTCCCGAGGATCGATTAAAGCAATGAAACATAAGTGCAAATACACGAAGAAGTTGCGGAATACTTACATCGATCGGTTGAGGCGATGCGTCGAAGAACAAAACTTTAAGCTCCCTCCAAGGTGTATTCGGCAGTGACAGTTTTTGAGTCCTTCAAATTTTCGGTCATGGTCCTTCTTCAAGCTCCAAGCTTTCGTGATGTGATTCCATGCTTACGGGTGCGGTTCCCTATCACCTTCGCAAGACTCTATTGTGTACTAGCACTTTGGTAATTTTTCCACAAAATCACCATGGAACTTCTCCTTGTTCTCGGCATTTTGCTGAAAAATAAAAGAAAAACCAGCCCCTTTTGGGCGTGAGAGAGGGAGGAAGAAAGAGAAGAAAGAATGTGTTGGTTGTTGGCAAAAAGTGTATCTAATACACTTATGAATTTCCAAAATTCATTTTCCTTAATTTTGCTTTCCAAAAGTCAAGCCATTAAAGGCTTTCAACCACCACATCAACTATTCACATCACTCAATCAATCAAGTGACAAGTTGTCACATCACTCAAAGTGACTAATGATTTGACGCTTGATGCGACTTGTGATTTGACGCTTGATGTGACTTGCGAGCCGCACTTAAGTTCGCAATGCGAGTGCGCTCGCAAACACTTCCGGGCTCGGGTTCGCTAATTCCAAATTAACGAATTTTTCGTTGCGAAAGTGTGGATATACGAGTCTTGTTTAATGTGTCTCAGACAACAATGCCACAAATAAGTCTCGTATATCCACACTTTCGAAGAGTGGATACTAGGACGGATTTGATTCTATTCAAATGATGTCTACGAATCTAGTCTATTGGGCAAAGTGCCTAAAACACATTTTACTTGGTAAAAGTGCAAGTGCCACCGATCTGTTAGCCCTCGTTCATAGTGACGTAAGTGGGGCCCATGTCTTGCTAGGCTAGAGGTGGATATGAACACTTCGTAACCTTTACGGATGTGGCATCGCGTTATGGTTATATGTTTCTTTTGAAACACGAATCGAAAACTTTTGATTAATTCAAAGAGTTTCGAGACGAAGTAGACAAATAGATCGGCTAAAGTATTAAACCATCACGGTTAGACCATGATGAAAATACTTAAACAATAAGTTTCTCAAATACTTGAAAGAGTATAGTATTCTTTCAATGAGGACTCTTCTCGGAACACCTCAATTCGATGGTGTGTTCGAATAGAGAAACCGAACCTTGTTGGAAATGATAAGGTTAATCATGAGTCACTCTGAGCTACCATTTCCTTCAAAGGATACGCATTAATCAGTGCAAAACTTATTTTGAATAAGGTTCCATAAAAATATGTTTGAGAGACTTCATATTAGATATGAACAGGAAAGAAACTGGGTTTTCTCATTCCTGAAGATTTGGGAATGCTAGGCATATGTTTGGATAATACCAAACTAGAACCCAAATCGAATAAGTTCCTAAGTTGTAGGTTATCCTAGGGAAGCCAAAGTATAATACTTATACAACTCACATTAGAACAATGTAATTATTGCTCGCCATTCGGTTTTTCTAAGAGGAATACCTATATGCAGTGGTAAGTGGGAGGAAAGTAAAACTCGATGAAAATCAGAGTAATACTATTCCAGGTACTGATTCCTTAATGGAACACAAATAGTTCATCAAGGATGAAACTATACCAATAATCTTCGAATACACAAGAACCGCGCAAGTCGGAGAGAGTCAGAAAACAACCTGGGAGGTATGGGTTTCTGATCTCACCTCAAATAGATGTCAATCTTATTGAGGAATACGAACTGACTACATATGAGAAAGTGATACAAGGTATCGACTCCCTGTTATGGCAAAGTGCCATGATGTCCGAAATGGATTCCATGTAAATTAACCAAGTTTGGATAATGGTTGTTGTACCAGAAGGCATTGTGCTTATTGGTACTATATGAGTCTTCAAGGAAGACATACATGGAAGGCAACATAACAACGTACAAAGCTAGGCTTGTAGAGAAAAGATATTGTTATCAACATTGTGTCGATTATGACGAGACCTTTTACCTGTTGCCACGGTTAAATCCATTTGGATAATGCTTGCTAATGCTGCATGTTTCATTTATGAAATATGGCAGCTGAACGTCAAAATCGTTTTCCTTAACGGAAACCTTTTGGAGGATGTTTATAACATCCTGACGGTTTTGTCGTACCAAAACAAGCAAACAAAGTTTGCAGGTTATTCGATCCATTTATGGATTGAAGCAAGCATTACGTTCTTGGAACTATATCGTTTTGATGTAATCATAATGGTGTATGATTTAATTCAAAAAGGAATATGATTCTTGTGTATATAATGAGGTTAGTAGGAGCGCACTGACAGTGGATGTCCTAAGTAATGATGACATATCATTTCTTGGAAATAATATTCCCATAATACAATCGGTGAAAGCTTGGCTTTCACCGATTGTACTCCGTAGAATTCTTGGGAGAGACAACCTTTATTCTAGGAATAAAGAGCTACTGTGATAGATCTAAAGGTTGTTGGCACTCTCTGAGAACTCGTACATTGAAATAAATATACGTGACCTGGTCTCATATGCTTTGAGCATATGGAGTCATAATCAGGCCAATCCAAGTGATAGTCACTGGATTGATGTTAAGAACATCCTTTAATATCTTAGATGAACTAAGGATGCTTTCTTAAGTTATGGAGAAGGAGAACTTGAAGTGATTGGGATCACTGCTACAAGTTTCCAAACCGATAAAACGACTATAAGTTGTAAGAATGGTACTATAAAGTTTGAATAATGGAACAGTGAGCTGTAAATCTTCCAAGCAAGATACTGTTACCGAATAAACAACAAAAGCGGAATATTGTTGCAGCTGAGGCAGCAATAGAAGCCTTTTGGATCGATAATAATCCTAATTAGATTAGGAGCAGTTCTGTTAGCAGTTGAGCTAGGCTACAGCACAGGCTAAAGAATCAATGGTCTCATCAATTATTCATCTCGAATAAATCGCATCAGATGATAACACTGCAAATCCGCTGACGAAAGCATTTTCTCAGTAGAAGTTTGAGCGAACCGTACATAGTTTGGGTGTAGGACACTTGAGTGATTGGCTATAGGCCAAGTGGGAGATTGTTGGACAATTATGACCCATAGCATCACTATTTGTACAGATCATGGTGTTGTTGTACAAATTAACTATGTGACAAAGTAAATTGCCCTTTTATCATTTGTAATTGGATTACCTAGATGTATAAATGATAAAAGGTCCATATGATTAGTTCCGGATTGAGATGATATGAGACAGTATCAATCCACGAAGGTTTAATCATTAAATATCCCTAGTCGGAGTATTATCGAGATTGGACATCGATGATGCATAAAAGACTAGTATTACACTTGTTCGCGCTGTGGGAGCATAACGACATAGTTCTCATATATTTGCATATAGGATACTCATGCAAGTGTAATAGGTGGTTGTGTTTACCGATGGTACGGAAACAGCTTCGCTCTGGATAGACCCCTCGGAATTCCATTGGTAGTATGACTATGTGTCTATGGAAGTCTGAATCAGGGTAGGTGTATTTAGTCTTAACCTGAGACTTGCACCGCTAATACTTGCGACAATCAATATACTTTGGTTTTGGTCATCCAGGGCTTTAACAGGTTCTGTGTACGCCTCTTCTAGGTATATTGAGAATCGTAGTGTGTTGGGTGTGATGTCAAGATGGAAGTATCACCCCAGTCATAGTGGAGATGATGATCACGTAGGATACAGAACTGGTGCTCTTATATGTTGCAGCTATAGGGATATTATGACTAGGTCATGTTTATCTGATTATAGTGACTAGTTACCAGAGATCCGATATGTGATTCATATGGGGCAGACACAATTCCAACCCCAGACCTTGCACGTGACATCCGATGCTGGATCGCAATACGCAATACTACATATACTACGCCTGATATAGATCACTATATTCCTATAAGAATATTTCTGGAGAATTGGGTAGGCACGGTGCTTTGCTAGAAGCCAACCATGTCTTGTAAATCGGTAAAAGCGTAGTACTAGGTACGTACGTGTTCGGATAGTCCGACGACCGGATTTACTGCCAACACATCCGGGGATCTCATGGGTCGCTTCCCGAAGATTCACCGTTGACGTATGACTCGCACTTTATTAATCTGGGATTAATAAGTAGAGAGAGAAAATTAATCTGTGATTAATTAAGGAGATATTTTATCTGGGATAAAATATTATTAAAAGAGAGAGAACGATTAATTTGGAATTAATCGATAAAATAATATATTTGATATATTATACGAAATTAGATTTCAACGCGGAATTAAAATTAGATTTTAATTCGGGCGAATGAGTTAATTTAGAATTAATTCATTAGCGACGTGAATAGAAATTTTGCTAGGCATAATTATTTAATTAAATTTGATTTGATTACGTCGCAACGGAAAATTTGTTAATTCGGAATTAGCGAACCCGAGCCCGGGAGTGTTTGCGGGCCCACTCGCATTTCAAATTCAAGTGCGGCCCATAAGTCATATCAAGCGTCAAATCACTAGTTAATCAAATGATGGATGTCTTGTCATTTTGAGTGATTGACAACTAGTCACTATTCATTATTGATGGTGGTGGTTGGATGGCTTTAATGCTTGTACCAATTTTGAAAGTTGAATTTGGTATATCTTTTATTGATTTTGGAAATCAAACCAACTTAACACAATTTCTCACTCTCTCATCTCTATCTCTCGCCCTTGGGCCATTTTTTCTTCTTTCTTCCCTCTCAAGCCGAGAACAAGATGAAGAACAAGGGAAAGATTTGCGGCAAATTTTTCTGAGTGCTAGCACACATTAGGAGTCATCCGAAGGTGATAGGAAAACCTACCCATGGGCATGAAATGCACACCCAAGCTTGGAGCTTGGCCGAACAAATGGAGCACAAAAGGGGGAGCAAAGCCGTGAGCCTTCATGGAAGAAAAGCTTGAAGATTTTGTTGTTCCTCGCATCGCAAAAGCCGATCATTGTAAGTATGATTCCGTCATACTTCTTTTGAGTATTCACACATGTTTCTATGCTTGAATTGATATTGGGACTAATCTAGAAACCCAACAGTCCATTCCAACGTCCATTTTTCTAATACTATGTAGTTGACATAGTCAGCGTAACTAGGGACTTCCTGTTGTTTAATGGCAAACAGCAGTTCATCTGGAAACGTTTCTTTGATTGTTAGTTCTTTGCCAGCTGTATCTCCATTCTCGAGCCTTGATAAATGTTCTGCCATTTGGTTTTCTGTCCCTTTCCAGTCTCTGATCTCCACATCGAATTCTTGCAGAAGAAGTATCCAACGGATCAATCTGGGCTTGGCATCTTTCTTCGCGATCAGATACTTGATTGCTGAATGATCTGTGTAGACTACCACCTTGGGACACAACAGATAAGATCGGAATTTGTCAAAAGCGAACACAACTGCAAGCAACTCATTTTCAGTGGTTGTGTAGTTGAGTTGAGCTTCATTCAGAGTTCTGCTGGAGTAGTAAATGGCATGGAAAATCTTTACTTTACGTTGTCCCAAAACTGTACCTACAGCAAAATCACTAGCATCACACATCACTTCAAATGGAAGGGTCCAATCTGGTGCTACAATGATAGGAGCAGAAACAAGCTTCTGTTTCAGGATCTCAAAAGTTTCCTGGCATTCTTTGGTGAAGTTGAAAGGCACATCTTTCTCTAGAAGATTGCACAGAGGTTTAGCAATCTTGGAAAAGTCTTTGATAAATCTCCTGTAAAAACCTGCATGTCCAAGAAAGCTCTGAATCCCTCTTACAGATGTTGGTGGAGGTGATTTTTCAATTCTCTCGATCTTTGCTTTTTCTACCTCGATTCCCGTTTGTGAGATCCGATGTCCAAGAACAATGCCTTCCTGCACCATAAAATGACATTTCTCCCAATTGAGTACCAAGTTTGTATCTTCGCACCTTTGTAACACATGTTCCAGATTTTGCTAGCAGTGGTCAAAAGAATCTCCAAACACAGAGAAGTCATCCACAAAAACCTCCATACTCTGTTCTAGCATGTCTGAGAAGATGGCCATCATGCAACGTTGGAATGTGGTAGGAGCATTACAAAGTCCAAATGGCATTCTGCGGGAAGCAAAAGTACCATACAGACATGTAAATGTAGTTTTCTCCTAATCTTCTAGGGCGATGGCAATATGATTGTACCCTGAGTATCCATCCAGAAAGCAATAGAACTCATGTCCCGCCAGTCTGTCTAGCATCTGATCAATAAATGGCAGCGGAAAATGATCTTTCCTTATTGCTTTGTTTAACTTCCGGTAGTCCATGCATACTCTCCATCCAGTTACTGTTCTTGTTGGAATCAGCTCGTTCTTTTCATTTGTGACTACAGTAATTCCTCATTTCTTTGGTACACACTACATAGGACTCACACAACTGCTATTTGAGATGAGGTAAATGATGCCAGCATCCAACCATTTGATGATTTCTTTCTTCACGACTTCCTTCATAATTGGATTGAGTCTCCGTTGATGTTCCACTGTGGGTTTATACTCATCTTTCATCAGAATCTTGTGCATGCAAAATGATGGACTAATGCCTCGAATGTCTGCTATAGTCCAGCCAATGGTTCTCTTGTATTCTCGTAACACTCTCAGCAACTTTTCTTTCTGGTCCAATGTTAGCGAAGAAGAAATAATAACAGGTAATTCAGAAGAGTTTCCAAGAAATGCATACCTGAGATGGCTCAGAAGTAACTTAAGCTCCAGCTGCGGTGGTTCTTCAATTAAGGGCTTGATTCGATCTTTCTTCGAAAGCTCCAGGCTTTCCACTGGTGGTGTCGATTTGAATTGGAATGGCTTGTCAAGACAGTTGATACATTCTAGAATTTCAGCATCTAACTCGCTGTCAGTCATGTGAGTGATGCAAGCTTCAAGTTTGTCTGTGGGAACTGTATCAATATCATGAATGATACTATCAACAACATCAATTCTAAAACATTCTTCCTCATTTTCTTCACTCGGGAATTCCATGGCTTTGAAAATATTGAAGGTAACTTCTTGGTCCTGCACTTTCATAGTTAGTTCTCCTTTTTGCACATCAATCACAGTTCGACCTGTAGCCAAGAATGGTCTCCCAATGATGATAGGAACATCTTTGTCTTCTTCCATGTCAAGGATAATGAAATCTGCTGGGAGAATGAGTTTGTTGACTTTGACCAGCACATCTTCAACGACACCTCTCGGAAATGCGAGCGTTCGATCAGCAAGTTGCAGAGAGACTGAGGTAGGCATTGCTTCTCCGATTTGTAGTTTCCTGTAAATAGAAAAAGGCATTAAATTAACACTTGCACCTAAATCACATAAAGCCTTACAAATATAATGTTCTCCAATGGTGCAAGGAACTGTGAAATTGCCAGGATCTTTCAACTTCGGGGGAAGTTTCCTCTGAATGATGGCGCTGCATTCCTCCGTCAATGCTACTGTCTCGTAATCTGCTAATCTATGTTTTCGTGAAAGAATGTTTTTCATGAATTTGACATAGCTGGGCATTTCTTCCAAGGCTTCTGCAAATGGAATGTTGATATGTAGCTTTTTGAACACCTCCAAGAATCGAGCAAACTGTTTATCCAATATTTTTTCTGGAGTCGTTGAGGAAAAAAATGGAGGTAAAGTGATTCTTTCTTGATCTTTTTCCTCCATCTGTGGAACTGCATCTTTTGGAACTTCTTCAATGGTTGCCTTGATTCCAACGTCTTTGTTGATTTCAGTACCCTTTTTCAAAGTAATGGCTTGACATTGCTCATTCCCTCAGTTCCTTGGATTTGGTTCTGTGTTGCTGGGAAGATTTCCTGGTGGTCTGTAACTCTGAGCATTGGCCAGTTGTCCCATTTGATTTTCCAGTGCTTTAATAGAGGTTGAATAGCTTTGATTCAATGATACTTGATTTTGAACCATAGCTGCTAAAACATCGTATTTTGCTTCTTGCTTCTTCAACAGGGCCAACACTTCTATTATTCCTGGTTCTTTTTCATGCTTCTGGCTTTTATTTGGTTGTTGGAATCCAGTTGGTGGGTAGTTCTTTTGCCCTGAATTGTTGCTCCATGTGAAATTGGGGTGATTCCTCCACCCTGGGTTATAGTTGTTGGAATATGGATTGTTCCCCCGTCTGTTGAAATTATTGACATAGTTCATTGTCTCTTCTTGTTTGTTGAAAGATTCTGACTCAGAAACTCCTCCAAATGGTGAACTTGTGGATCCACCATTAACTTTCATGTTAAGATTTTCTAGATTTTTGCAAATCACATCCAGCTTGGAATTCAGTGCTGTGTTGGCTCCAACTTCATAAATTCCTGTAATTCTTTGGATCATGCTCCTTTCTGTTGGCCATAAAGAATTGTTGTTGGCCATTTCTTTGATTAAATCTCAGGCCTGATCTTCTCCTTTTCCCATCAAAGCTCCTCCAACAGCAGCATCAATTGTGGTTCTCATTATTCCAGAAAGTCCATTGTAGAAGATTTGGACTGTTGGAATTCTCTAAGCTTCCCAAGATCATTTCAAGCATTGAAAATACATGTGAATACAATCAACGAAGTTTCGGAATACTTACATCGATCGGTTGAGCGACGCGGTGGGCAATAAAAATTCATTTTCTGCCCTCTGTCAAGCTCGGCAGTGAGCTGTGTGGAGGTCATCCATTTTCGGCTTTGTGTCTTCCTCCAAGCTCCAAGCTTTGGTTTCATGCTCATGGGTGGTTTCCCTATCACCTTTGCATGTCTCTTTGAGTGATAGCTCTTGATGTTTTTACCACAAAAACATCACACTTTGCTTCCATTTTTCCTCCATTTTCACTGTCAAACCAATGAGTTTTTTAGAAGAAAAATGGCATGTTGGCCGAGAGAGAAGAAGAAGAATTTTGGCTCCAAATTCTTGAACAAAGGAGAGAGAGAGATGGAAATGTGTTGTAATGTGTTAAGTGTATCTAATAAACTTCCTTTGATTTCAAAAATCAAAATAAAACATATGCAAATGATTAAAATAACAATAAATGTCATTCATGCTTTCAAAAAGCTTTCCATCAACTCACATCACTCATGAATAGTGACTGGTGTCAATCACTCAAAGTGAAAGGCATTTATCACTTGATTGACGAATGATGTAGCGCTAGATGCGACTAACGATTTGACGCTTGATTTGACTTTTGTGCCGCACTTGAATTTGAAATGTGAATACGCTCGCAAACAATCCCGAGCTCGGGTTCGCTAATTCCAAATTAACGAATTTTCTGTTGCGACGCAATTAAATGATTATGCCTAGTGAAATCACTATTCACGTCGCTAACGAATTAATTCTAAATTAACTCGTTCGCCCGAATTAAAATCTAATTTTAATTCTGCGTCGAAATCCAATTTCGTATAATATATCGAATATATTATTTTATCGATTAATTCTAAATTAATTGTTATCTCTCTTTAATTGATATTTTATCCCATATAAAATATCTCTGCAATTAATCCTAGATTAATTTTATCTCTCATCGAATTAATCCCAGATTAATTAAAGTGCGAGTTATACGTCATCGGTGAATCTTCGGGAAGCGACCCATGAGATCCCCGGATATGTTGGCAGTAAATACGGTCGTCGGACTATCCGAACATGTAAGTACCTCGTACTACGTTCGTACTGATTTACAAGACAAGGTTGGCTTCTAGCAAAGCGCCATGCCTACCCAATTCTCCAGAAATATCCTTACAGTAATATAGTGATCTATATCAGGCGTAGTATACGTGGTATTACGTATTGCGATCCAGTATCGTATGTCACGTGCTAGGCCTGGGGCTGGAATTATGTTTGCCCCGTACGAAGCACATGTCGGATGTCTGGTAACTAGTCTCTATAATCGGATATACATGACCTAGTCATAATATCCCGATGACTGCAGTACTTAAGAGTACTAGTACCGTATCCTATTTGACATCATCTCCACTATGACTGGAGTGATACTTCCGTATTGACATCACACCCAACATACTATGATTCTCAATATACCCAGCAGAGGCGTACACAGAACATGTTAAAGCCCTGGATGACCAAAACCAAAGTATATTGATTGTCGCAAGTATTAGCGGTGCAAGTCTCAGGTTAAGACCAAATACACCTACCATGATTTCGGACTTCCATAGACACATAGTCATACTACGAATGGAATTTCGAGGGGGTCTATCCAGAGCGAAGCTGTTTCCCGTACCATCGGTAAAACACAACCTCCTATTACACTTGCTTGAGTATCCTATACCCAAATATATGAGAACTATGTCGTTGTGCCCTCACAACGCGCACAAGTGTAATACTAGTCTTTTACGCATTTATCGATGTCCAATCTCGATAATACTCTGACTAGGGATATTTAATGATTTATCCTTCGTGGATTGATACTCTCTCATATCTTCTCAATCCGGGAACAAATCACATGGACCTCCTATCATTTATACATCTTGGTGATCTAATCACAAATGATAAGAGAGCAATCTCCTTTGTCACATAGTTAATTTGTACAACAACACCATGATCTGTACAATAGTGAGGCTATGGGTCATAATTGTCCACCAATCTCCCACTTGGCCTATAGCCAGTCACTCGAGTGTCTGACACCCGAACTATGTACGGTTGGCTCAAACTACTGAGAAAGTCTTTCGTCAGCGGATTTGTATGATTATCGTCTAATAGGATTTATTCGATCATCACATCGCCACGATGTATGATCCGAACGAATCAGATGAATATCGAAGTATATATCTGGATCGTTGATGAGACCATTAATTTTTAGCCTGTACTGAAGCCTAGCTCAGCTGCTAACAGAACTATATCTAATCTAATTAGATTTAATATCGACCCAGAAGGCTTCTATTGCTACCTCAGTAGCAGCAATAACCCGCATTTGTTGTTTATTCGATAACAATATCTTGCTTGGAAGATTTCCAGCTCACTGTTCCGTTATTCAAACTGTATAGTACCGTTTGCGACTTATAGTCATTTTATCGGTTAGGAAGCTTGCTACAGTGATCCCAGTCACTTCAAGTTCTGCATCTCCATAGTACAAGACAGCATCTTTAGTTCTCTAAGATACTAAAAGATGTTCTTAATATCAATCCAGTGACTATCACTTGGATTGGCCTGTTTGTGAATCCATATGCTCAAAGCGTATGAGACACCAGGTCTAGTACATTTTTCAATGTACGATTTCTCGGAGAGTTTTCTCGAAAATCATTATTTATAGGACATTTATTGTGAGTGTGCTCCCACTAACCTCCTTATATACACATGAATCATTTCGTTTTGAATTAAATCATACTCCATTATGATTACATCAAAACGATAATTCCAAGAACTCAATGCTTGCTTCAATCCATCCATGGATCGAGTAACCTGCAAACCTTGTTTGCTAGTTTTGGTACGACAAAACCGTCAAGATGTTTTAAACATCCTCCAAAAGGTTTCCTTTTCAGGAAAGCGATTTTCCCGTTCAGCTGTCATATTTCATAAATGAAACATGCAGCATCAGCAAGCATTATCCAAATGGATTTATCGTGGCAACAGGTAAAAGGTTTCGTCGTAATCGACACAATGTTGATAACGATACCTTTCCGTTAAAAGCCTAGCTTTATACGTTGGTATGTTGCCATCTATGTATGTCTTCCTTGAAGACTTATAAGTACCAAAAGGCACAATGCCTTGCGGTACATCAACTAGTATCCAAACTGGTTGATATACATGGAATCCATTTCGAACTCATGGCACTTTGCCATAATACGGAGTCGATACCTTGTATCACTTCCTCATACGTAGTCGGTTTGTGTTCCTCAATAAGATTGACATCTTTATAAGGTGAGATCAGAAACCCATACCCCAGGTTGTTTTCTGACTCTCTCCGACCTACGCGGTTCTTGTGTATTCGAAAATTACTGGTACAGTTTCATCCTTGATGAACTGTTTGTGTTCCAATAAGGACTCGGTGCCTTGAATTGTATTACTCTGATTTTCATCGAGTTTTACTATCCTCTCACTTACCACTGCATACAGGTATTCCTCTTAGGAAAACCGCATGGCGAGCAACAATTACATTGTTCTCTTGTGAGTTGTATAAGTACTATACTTTGGTATCCCTAGGATAACCTACAATTGGCACTTATCCAATTTGGGTTTTAGTTTGGTATCATCCAAACGTATGCCTAGCATACCCAAATATTCAGGAATGAGAAAACCCGGTTTCTTTCATGTTCATATCTAATATGATATATGTCAAACAGATTTTTATGGAGCCTTATTCAAAATAAGTTCTGCACTGTTTATGCTTATCCGTTGAAGGAAATGGTAGCTCAGAGCGACTCAGGATTAACCTTATCATGTCCAACAAAATTCGGTTTATCCAGTTCAGACACACCGTCAAATTGACGTGTTCTGGGAGGAGTCCTCATTGAAAGAATACTATACTCTTTCAAGTATATTAGAAACTTATTGCTTAAGTATTTTCCATTACGGTCTTACCGTGACAGTGTAATACTTTAGCCGATCTGTTTGTCTATTTTGTGTCGAAAACTCTAAAAGTTTCCGATTTGTGTTTCAAAAGAAACACATAACCATAACGCGATGCCACATCCGTAAAGGTCATGAAATATTCACATCCACCTCTAGCCTAGCTAGATATGGGCCCACTTGCTTCACTATGAACTAGGGCTAACAGATCGGTGGCATTTGCACTTTTACCAAGTAAATAGTGTTTTAGGCACTTTGCCCAATAAACTAGATTCGTAGACTTTATTTGAATGGAATCAAATTTGTCCTAGTACCCACTCTTCAAAAGTGTGGATATACGATTCTTGATTAATTGTGTCCCAGACAACAATGCCACAAATTAGTTTCTTCTGATCAAATCAGTTTGAGCTATTTGTTTGTCATGTTATATGTTTGAGATTTATTTATATTCAAAATATAAATTCTGTTATTTACATCTAATGTGTTTATCTCAATATCATCTTTATAAAATAAAACACTTTAGTGTTCTAGAATATAAAGGTAAATCCGCAACGGATTAAACACTGATATAGAGATAATGTTTCTAGTCAAACTAGTTACATTATAACAGTTTCCAAATTTAGGTACAAACCCGAGGGTAGTTCCTAAAATAGGTATCTACGGTTGAAACAGCGATTTTCGTCCCGTTTCAAATTCGCAGATAAATCTCAACTGAAGTCAGTATCCTGCTCATAGCAGATTCTGAACATCAGTACATATATTTATGTATCACACTAAGTATCTAAAATCCAATTTTAATACTAGTAGTGAACATATTTATGACAAAATATTTGAAGTCAGAGCCTTGCTCCTCTTCAATTCCTTCATGTATGCTTTGTCCAAACGGCAGTCACGTTTCCGCAATCCCGTTTGCCACAATTAAGCATACATTTTGGGATATGTCATTTGTCTTTCTAAAAGTTTATAATGATTTTGCCTTTGCCCTTTTCCATATTCCAGAAGCCTTTGGCCAAGCCTTGTATTTCTAGAATATCGAAGTAAGACGCGCCTTGCGCTACTTGCCTTATTGAAAACTTTGACTTGTCTCCTTGAGAATAGTCATTAACTCTCCAATAGTTTACTATTGCAATTAGTACTTCTAAGATCTAAGGATAGATCTATGAAGATCCTTCAATTTCTTTATCATACTTTAAGGATCTAATCCTTAGTTCTGATTAAGAAATTAAGGAGTCTACTGCGACAAGCTTAATGGATTAAGCATTAAAGTTATCATTACATGAATCTTCTAAAGATCATGCTCTACTATTTGCTTAACTCCGGGCTTAGGCATAATATGTTATTTTATCAAATAAAGTAGCTTATTATTTTCCAGGACCATCCTGAAATTTTATTCCCAATTTGAAACTTAAACCATTTAAATACATTTTCCCTAGGATTATGTTTCAAATGTCAATCTTTCAATTTTATCTGATTCTAATAGTCCAACTATTTAATCAATGATTTTCGGTACTATTTATTATAATCAATTATATAATCAATTATAATTGAATTGTTTGAATACAATCCAACTGTTTATTAAAACAACGATATAAATATTAGTCCAACTAACATTTAATTTATTTGACGAATGATATTTGTTTGAGCGCATATGGCAAGTGATTAAACAATATTGCAAATTTAATTCTTGCCTCCCACTATTTTTCGGCGAACCTCTAACCCTCTGTCAAGTACTCGAGAAACCGTGTTTCCTAATGGGCTAGGATTCCGTTAAATATCACACAATCTTGACTTTGGCCAACAAATTGTATGATAATTAACTAGGTAGATCTCTAAGATCAATTGGATCAGATCCAATTCCTAGATCCAGTAGGGGGACATCCAAGTCCGAAACATATATCTTATATATGCCAATATATCCAATATATTGCCTAACCTTTTTCCTCTGAATTAACTAAGCCTTGGCTTTGGCACAACAAACTTAGTGATCCCAGTTAAGCGTGACCCATTGACCTTGGAAAGCTTCGTAATCAATGTCGATGGACAAGAAGTGATCTTGAATTTGGCCAACAAACCACAACTTGGACAAGACACCAATATGGAACAAAGCCTTCATAATTCAAACATCGTCGACGGAAAAATGCCTTGACTTTGGCCAACAAACCAATGCCAGTCTTGGATCTTGAGTAAAAATCACTCAATGGAAGGAAAAACGCTTAATATTATTTGAGGGTTTTTCGGGTGCAAATTGGCAACCAATTTATTATCTTTGTTAATGTCTCATCATCATACACCCTTAAACATGCATTCTAAATACATAATAAAGCGCGTATAATAAAATAATAATGATATGCGGATGGATATTTTACACATTGATCCTAGATCAAATCTCTCCATTTCCTCTCTCCTGCTAGCACAAGTATTAGCTTCTACCCGTTACACTACACTTCTAAAGAAACCTCATTTAATTTGAGGGGAATAGGTGAGAAGAGAATACAAAGAGTAAGGAGGTAATAAGGCTGGACACGCAGGTCCAATTAATAAATTCTAAATTTATTACAACAATTTCTAAAATTGCCCCACCCTCTAATATCCATCTGATATACATTATTCATACATCGCAACCATGTATTCACACAAGCATGTTATCAATCAATCTAATCAAATTAATTAATCTGATAATTAGTGACCATCCAATGTTCAAACAACGATTTGATTTTGCGCGAGTCAAACTCGTTTTGCGAATAAGTACTCAAAGTACGAATTCTTGAATTAAATTAAACTACATAATTAAATCCAATTCAATTTGTATTTAATACTAATTCACTATTTAATTCCAAATTAAATATCACACTTTATTAATAAACCTTTACGACTTAAATTCCAAATTTAATCGTTACGGGTCTCAAAGCCCGATTAACGTCCAATGTTAATTTAATTAAAGTCCAATGGGCTCTTAATTAATTTCTTTAAGGCGTGGACTTTTGGTCAACTTGGGTCAAACCCAATAACCAAAGCCCAATCAAGGAGTAACCCCATAAGCCTAGAAATCAATTTAGGCCCATTAGGCCCAATTAAATTTATTAAGGTCCATTAGTCGCATTTGGGCTTTATGGAAGCGGTTTTGGGCCCAATTGGATCCAACCAATTTAGCCTAAACCCAACTTAGTACAACCAAGCCCAATATGCCCATTTACAACATTTCAAGCCCAAATTCAAAATAGGCCCAAATAATTTAATTCCAAAAATTCCAAATTTCTCAATTAATTAACTAAAGTGTATTACACAATTAATTACCCAATTAACATTTCCAAAACACCAATTAGCCTAATTAATCATGCCTTTTAACATCAAATAGTGTCCAATATATTTTATCAAAAAATCAAACCCAAACATGCTATCAAAGTCTCGGCTTTGGAGGGTATTTTCAAATCAATTCCGAATTCAATCCAATTAAATCCAAATTAACATTAAATCCATATTCCCAATTGATTCCAACTCATCCAATGAATCAAAAAATCAAAATCCAAGACATTAGGGCATCATGTATTTTCGGCCAAGCCAAAAAAATTGGGGAAAATTGTTCCAAATCATTTTTCTTGAAATTGATCCAATCAATCTTCAATTCAACAACATTTAAGCATATTAAATCATCCAATTTCATTAAATCATGCTCAAATACAATTTACCCAATTTTAACCCTAAATTATTTTCATGCTCAACCTTGCTCATAGATACCATTGTTGGAATTCTCTAAGCTTCCCAAGATCATTTCAAGCATTGAAAATACATGTGAATACAATCAACGAAGTTGCGGAATACTTACATCGATCGGTTGAGCGACGCGGTGGGCAATAAAAATTCATTTTCTGCCATCTGTCAAGCTCGGCAGTGAGCTATGTGGAGGTCCTCCATTTTCGGCTTTGGGTCTTCCTCCTAGCTCCAAGCTTGGTTCCATGCTCATGGGTGGTTTCCCTATATCCTCGCATGTATCTTTGAGTGCTAGCTCTTGATGTTTTTGCCACAAAAACATCACACTTTGCTTCCCTTTTTCCTCCATTTTCATGGTCAAACCAGTGAGTTTTTGAGAAGAAAAATGGCTTGTTGGTCGAGAGAGAAGAAGAAGAATTTTGGCTCCAAATTCGTGAACTAAGGAGAGAGAGAGATGGATATGTGTTGTAATGTCTTAAGTGTATCTAATACACTTCATTTGATTTCAAAAATCAAAATAAAACATATACAAATGATTAAAATAACAATAAATGTCATTCAAGCTTTCAAAAAGCTTTCCATCAACTCACATCACTCATGAATAGTGACTGGTGTCAATAACTCAAAGTGAAAGACATATATCACTTGATTGACGAATGATGTGACACTAGATGCGACTAGCGATTTGACGCTTGATTTGACTTGCGTGCCGTACTTGAATTCGAAATGTAAATACGCTCGCAAACAATACCGGCTCGGGTTCGCTAATTCCAAATTAACGAATTTTTCGTTGTTACGCAATTAAATGATTATGCCTAACGAAATCACTATTCACGTCGCTAACGAATTAATTCTAAATTAACTCGTTCGCCCGAATTAAAATCTAATTTTAATTCCGCGTCGAAATCCAATTTCGTATAATATATCGAATATATTATTTTATCGATTAGTTCCAAATTAATCGTTATCTCTCTTTAATTGATATTTTATCCCAGATAAAATATCTCCGTAATTAATCCCAGATTAATTTTCTCTCTCATCGAATTAATCCCAGATTAATTAAAGTGTGAGTCATAAGTCATCGGTGAATCTTCGGGAAGCGACCCATGAGATCCCCAGATATGTTGGTAGTAAATACGGTCGTCGGACTATCCGAATACGTAAGTACCTCGTACTACGTTCGTACCGATTTACAAGACAATGTTCACTTCTAGCAAAGCGTCATGCCTACCCAATTCTTCAGAAATATCCTTACAGGAATATAGTGATCTATATCAGGAGTAGTATACGTGGTATTGAGTATTTCGATCCAGTATCAGATGTCACGTGCTAGGCCTGGGGCTGGAATTGTGTCTGCCCCGTACGAAGCACATGTCGGATGTCTGGTTACTAGTCTCTATAATCGGATATACATGACCTAGTCATAATATCCCGATGATTGCAGTACTTAAGAGTACTAGTACCGTATCCTACGTGACATCATCTCCACTATGACTGGAGTGATACTTCCGTATTGACATCACACCCAACACACTATGATTCTCAATATACCCAGCAGAGGCGTACACAGAACCTGTTAAAGCCCTGGATGACCAAAACAAAAGTATATTGATTGTCGCAAGTATTAGCGGTGCAAGTCTCAGGTTAAGACCAAATACACCAACCCTGATTTCGGACTTCCATAGACACATAGTCATACTACCAATGGAATTCCGAGGGGGTCTATCCAGAGCGAAGCTGTTTCCCGTACCATCGGTAAAACACAACCTCCTATTACACTTGCATTAGTATCCTATACCCAAATATATGAGAACTATGACATTGTGCCCTCACAACGCGCAGAAGTGTAATACTAGTCTTTTACGCATTTATCGATGTCCAATCTCGATAATACTCTGACTAGGGATATTTAATGATTTATACTTCGTGGATTGATACTGTCTCATATCTTCTCAATCCAGGAACAAATCACATGGACCTCATATCATTTATACATCTTGGTGATCTAATCACAAATGATAAGAGAGCAATCTTCTTTGTCACATAGTTAATTTGTACAACAACACCATAATCTGTACAAATAGTGACGCTATGGGTCATAATTGTCCAACATGGACTTGTAGCCACTTTGCGATCTCATGATGGGACATTTCCGGAGTAAATCTTTGAATCTTTCCCAAGCTTCGCAAATGGATTCTGAATCTTGTTGCATGAAGGATGTGATGTCATTCCTCAACTTTGCAGTTCTAGCTGGTGGAAAGTACTTTGCAAGGAATTTGGTGGCTAGAGTGTTCCAAGTTGTGATGGAACCTGCTGGTAACGAATGTAGCCAAGCTTTAGCTCTGTCTTTTAGGGAATATGGAAAAACCCGCAGTCTCATTGCTTCTTCAGTTGCTCGGTTGTAATTGAAAGTACCACAAACTTCCAGGAAGTTGCTGATGTGGGCATTAGGATCTTCAGTTGCATTTCCCCCAAACTGTACTCACTGCTGAATCATCTAGATGCATGTTTTGATGTCACCCATATTTGCTGGTAAGGGAGGAAGTACAATACAAGAAATGAGTCAGTCAACCACAGGAATGGTTCTGTCTCGAATGGGAATCGGTGGTGCAACGTTCAAATGTTCAGGTTCCATGTTAATGATTGCTTCCTGGCCTTCTCGCATTTCCCTTCTCAATTGTCTAATGGTTTTTTCAATCTCTGGATCAAGCGGTCGAAGTTCAAAGCTTCTGGTTTGTCTCATGTAGTGTCTGAGAACCTGAAAAACAATAAAAATAAAAACAATAAGTAAAAAGAAATTAGATACAAGTAAAGTATCCAACCCTAAAACTAATAGTGAAAGATAAATAAGTCCCCGGCAACGGCACCAAAAACTTGACCGATGTAATCACACGCGTATAACGCAAGTGCACGTATCGTTCAAGTAGTATAAAAATTATCGATCCCACGAGGACTTAAAACCTTTTGCTATCAATTTATGAAGTTAAATGTTTACAAGTATCTAATGGATTGATTATTTGATTGGGTGGTGACTTTAAAACTTAGAACAAGTAAATAAAATTGCTTGACAGTAGATTGAAGAAAATTCAAATTTATAAAACTATCAAGGGTTGTGAATCCTTCCAATATCTTTTAAAATATGAAGTGGTTATTTTACGTTTGTGTAATATATTGGTTTATTAACCTGGAACACGAAATTATGTAAAAGCCTCTTCCGATGGTCAAATACAAATACCCAGTATAACCCAATTAATCATATTCCTATGTTAACCAAGTTATCTGAATTCATTAAGATTAAGTTTCAATTATGGCTACCCCCGCCCGACACGTATATTCCTATCATATAAGGAAATCTATTAAAGGGTTATCTATCCTCAAGGAAGATCGTGGGCTATTAAGTCTAAGTTCTTAAACCTAAAATCCATTTTCCAAGTTCATTTTAAATTTACCGAATCAATCTTATTAATGGCTAGTTAACAAGATGCATTAAGACTAAGGCTCAATAAATAAACCTTTATATTACCCAAACCATAATTTAACCCCTTATAAACCGGTGACATTGGACTTCATCACAACCCTAGATAACTGGCTTAGTTACGACACATATTTACGGGTAGTAAAAACTTAAATAAAATAAAAGACATAAAGTAAAATGCTGAAAAGTAAATGACAGAAAGTAAATGCTGAAATTAAATACTGAAAATTAAATGCTGAAAAGTAAATGCTGAAAGTAAATTACTGAAAAGTAAATTGCTGAAAAGTAAATAAAGTAAAAGTACAATAAAAGAAAATGCTGAGGTAAAAGGATCCACTTTTATTACTTCTATTTTAGATATCTCCCTTAATATAATATATTAACTTTGCATGATAATTACCAACCAGCCATATAGGCGGTATCTAGATTAAGTCAAATTAATAATTAATTACCAACCAACCAATCAGGCGGTATCCAGTTTAGTCAGGTTAAAACCAATTTAAATAATTACCAACCGACCAATATGGCGGTATCCTCGTTAAGTCAGGTTTTAACTAGTTTATATATTATAATTAAGGGAGATTAATCTAAATATCAGTAATAAAAGTTTTACCTTTTACCCCAGCAAAGGGGAGTTATCTCCTCATTACTGAAAAGTAAAAACTGAAAATTAAAGAAGAAAAGTATTGTGCGTAAAAGTAAATTGCGGAAAGTAAAAACTGAAAAGTAAAGAAAAGAAAGTGCGAAAGCGGAAATTAATTACTGAAAGCTGTAAATAAACAAATAAGATACAATCTTCTTAGTATTTTTAAGGAATTCCTTAGAAGAAAGTATGAATTTACAAATGAAATGACTTGGTATTTATTGGCAAAATTTTGCCTCCATCAAATCATCCACCAAATCCATTATTAATTGCTCCACTAATTACTCCACCAAATCCATTATTAATTGCTCCACTAATTTATCCACTAATTGCTATCATGTTTGGTGGGAGTTTGACTATATTTATTTATTTTCTTTGAAAAAGACTTTAATAATTACGCATAACACACTTCTGGATGCTTCATCAATTTCGGTCATGAAATCTTCAGAATTCGAAATTATTTTGTTCTTCAAAGTTGTAGATCTTTGAGTCTTCTTTAATCTGAAACTTGAATCAGCTCAATCCGATATCGGAGTAAAAAGTATGCCCAAAATACAACAGATGCACAAAATTGGAATTTCTAAAACTGCACTTCGTTAAAACGCCATTTCAAGTTTCCAATCTCCAAAATTAATATGTCAAGTCAAATATTTGCCCTTATTTGACCCACATTTTGTCTTAAATGATTTCATTGAGTCCCAATATTATTTTATCTGTAAAAAAAACTAAAATATATCAAAACGTTCATCAAACCCGAGAAACTAAACAAAATATTAAGTAAAAGGGGCGGTAAATATTGATATATTTTCTGCTCATCAGCCTGTCACTTGACCAGGCTTATAAGGCAGCGAAGCAAAAGATGGGCATATTCAACCAGGACCGGTATAAGGCCATTCACAAAGAGGTAGATAATTTGATGCATACCGGGTTCATCAGAGAATTGAAATACCTTGAGTGGGTCTCAAATGTATTCTTGGTAAAAAAAATCCAACGGAAAATGGAGAATGTATGTGTACTTCTCTGATTTGAACAAACCTTGCCCAAATGACAGTTTCCCACTTTCTAAAATAGACCAGTTGGTGGATTTGACAAATTTCCACGGACTGTTAAGCTTTATATGTATTCTTGGGATACAACTACATCAGAATGTTTCCCAAGGACGAGGAGAATAAAATATTTATCACAGATCAAGGGATGTATTACTGTAGGACACAGATGTTGGACGACGCTATTCCAGGCTCGCGGCCCGATTGGGAGTACGGAATAGCCCGCGGGGGAACTAAACTGGAGAAATAACATGGAGTCGCCACCCGGTGTGAAGCGGGAAATGATTTAAGCTGCACTCACCCCTCGCAAGGGAAGACCTCAAACCATTGGGTTCGGAATGGTCCCTTACTTATGCCATTTTTAATGATGTGATTTGTGCAATAATTTAATCGAATCTAGCAACATACATTCCCAAGGGTATTCTATTTCTAAGTTCACATACATAAGTACAAGGCTCATTTCTAAGTTTTCATATAACCTATGTCTGAATTTGCATACAACCTATTTGCATATAACCTATGTCCAAATTTGCATGCATAAGGTTAATTGAAATACGGCAAGCATACAACTTCATAAGCACATTGTACTTATACATGTGGGAACACAAATAAATGGCAATTGTACAATCATGTGTAATATAGAAAAGCAATTAGGTACACAAAGCAAAAGGATAACTAATGAGGCAGTTATATATTAAAATAAATGTGCGATGATGCGATGCAAAAGATAGACAATGAAAGTGAAAGAAAAGAGATGCGACATATGCACACATCTATATAGGACTTCGAGTGTCTGATTAAACATATTTCATATTCAATCGAACATACTTTGTCCGGCGCGGCAAAATGTCGTGGCAAAGGTAGCCCTTCGGCTTTCTATCCCTCAAATGGAGGACCTTTAATCCAACTTGATTTGCCCATGCGCATTGCAATATGATGCATGATTATGCAAGAGATGACATACAGAAAGCAAACAACGGAATAATAAAAGGCGCGGCGAAGTACTGTCATAAAGGTAGCCTTTTGGACTTTTCCTCCCTCAAATAGAGAACCTTAAGAACAACATACTAAGCACATGCGCACTATATCATCAATTACATAAATAACTAATGTATGTAAATTAAAAGACGGAATATAAAAGGCACGCCGAAGTACTGCCATAAAGGTAGCCTTTTGGACTTTTCCTCCCTCAAATAGAGAACCTTTAGACCAACATACTAAGCACATGCGCACTATATCATCAATTACATAAATAACTAATGTACGTAAAGTAAAAGACGGAATATAAAATGCGCGGAAAAGTACTGTCATAAAGGTAGCCTTTTGGACTTTTCCTCCCTCAAATAGAGAACCTTTAGACCAACATACTAAGCCCATGCCATCACATCACAATGCATAAAAAAAAAAAACAACAATATAGGACTTTGTATGCTCGGTTGAACATAGCTCACATCCAACCAAATGTACTTCGTCCGGCGCGGCAAAACATCGTGGCAAAGGTAGCCCTTAGGCTTTTTATCCCTCAAATGGAGGACCTTTAATCCAACTTGATTTGCCCATGCGCACTATCTTATCATTACACAAACAAATAACATACAAAAATTAAATGGCGGAATATAAAATGCAGATAATAAATACACAAGATAAAATAAAGCAAAATATATGTCATTTACTCAAGTGGTACGTGAAGTTGTCTCCCAAGTACAGACTGCACTACTGTCCATTCAGATTCGGCTACGGAATTTACGTCTGGGTTTCCATCCTATATACCACAAGAGACGACACATTTTCCATTCATTCCAGGGCCACAACACACATTATTCCACAATACTCATGCAAATAAAATTCAATAAATAATTACAAGATGAATGAAAATAAATGAGAAAGGTGCCCTCAGGTCTAACCTTTTATGTCGACCCTCGGAAGTGCGTTACAAGGCCGTCGGAAGGGCTAACACTCTGTAACCTTCTGGTTCGCTGGTTCACATCTTTCCTCGCTGTTTTCACTGCTCGGGCTACTATTTTCACTCTGTTTCACTGCTATTTTCGCTGTATTTTCTGGTCACTGTTTTGCTATATTAAGGGACTACTTTTGCGTCGATCAGAGGGCTGTATGTCTCGGTTTATTGGTTCGCTGGAGGGGGTTGCTGAGTGCGTCTTTTGTCTCGGCTTTGCTGGGATTTAGTGGCTGTTTGGGGCCTTTACTTTGTTGTATGTTTATTTGTGTATTTTGGCTACTGGAGGGGCTGCTTGTGTGTCAACGAGTAGTGAATGGTTGCTAGGTGGATTGGGAGGTGCGTTCGTGGTCGATGTGGGATTTATTGGTGAACGAATGGGCTGTTAGGATTTGTGAGGGGACATGAGCTGCTGCATTTGTTAAGGGGCTGTGGACGTTAGCTGAAGGACTTCACGTGGTGAAGGGGCTGCTGAGGGCTCTCGTTTTTTTTTTGGTGCTGTGTGTTTAATGAAAGGGCTTTACCTTTGTTGAAGGGGGTGATGCGTGGCTGTTTAGGGCTAGTGAGGGGCTGAGGTGTGTATTGGCGTGAGGGTTTGATGTATGGTCGTGAGAATGGAAGGCTTTTAGGGTTTGTGTTTTGTGTTACTGCCGAGAGGTTGCAGGTGGGAGAGAGAATGTGTTTTTTGTGTGTTTTGATGAACGAGCTAGGACAAGGCAAGGATTGGTTTTGGGTTTCTTTTATAGGCAAAGGGTAGGGTGAATCTGTGCTTGAAAAAGAATGAGATTTGTGTAATAAAATGGATACCATTTAATTAGTGTCACACAAGGAAAAAATATATTTAATTGGGGACATGATTTGTTTAAATTAGGAATAGGTTTATTTTATGTTTATTTGTTTTATTTTAATTTGGTATATGATTTGTTTTGTTTAGGTAAGTAATTTTTTATTTTAGTAGGTGATTATTTAGATTTTATTTGATTTATTTTAATTTCCCATGTGTTAAATATGTGTTTTATTATTTTGGATATGTTTTATGGGCTTGGGCGTGTGTGGGCTTGGCTTGGGCGTGTGGTTTGATGTGTATTTCAAGGGTTTTGGGCCAAGTTTAAATTGTTTGCGGGGTTTTGGGCTAAAAGTGTTTTAAAACGGAGGTCCAACAAGCGAGCCCGAAGCTTTAAAAGTGTGTGTGTTGACTTGTTTCAAAAACCAAAAAGCAAGTGTTACAAAACTTGCCCAACACACTTTAGCTGTTTAAAAGATTACATTTAATGCATCCAACCACTTCCATCATTCTTGTGACAAGTTGATGTAAGTTAGTGGGTCCCACCACTTTGAATTCAAAATTCAAGTTGGTTCACACAACACACTTTGGGCTCTCTCGACGAATTTAATCCCAGATAAATTCTCGACGCAATTAATCCCAGATTAATTCTTTCTTTAACAATTAATTCCCAGATTAATTATTGCCGTGATTAATCCTAGATTAATTTTCTCTCTCAAAATTAATCTCAGATTAATTCTGTTCGAGTCAAACATCATCGGTGAATCTTTGGGAGGCGACGCAAGAGATCCCTGGATATGTTGGCAGTAAATACGGTCATCGGATTATCCGAATACGTGCGTACTCGGTACCACGTTCTTACCAATTTACATGACATAGTTGGCTTCTAGCAAAGCATTGTGCCTACCCAATTCTCCAGAAATATTCTTTAAAGGAATATGTAATCTTTGTCAGGCGTAGTATACGTAGTATTGCGTATTATGATCCAATATCGATATCACATACTAGGCCTAGGGCTGAAATTGTGTTTGCCCCGTACGAAGCATATATCGGATCTCTGGTAACTAGTCTCTATAATCGGATAATCATGACCTACTCATATTATCCCGATGACTGCAGTACTTAAGAGTACTAGTTTAGTATCCTACGTGATCATCATCTCCATATGACTAAAGTGATACTTCCATCTTGACATCACACCCAATACACTACGCTTCTCAATATACCCAGAAGAGTCGTACACAAAACCTGTTAAAGCCCCGGACGACCAAAACTAAAGTATACTGATTGTCGCAAGTATTAGCGATGCAAGTCTCAAGTTAAGACTAAATACACCTACCCTGATTCGGATTCCTATAGATACATAGTCATACTACCAATGGGATTCTGAGGGGTCTATCAAGAGTGAAGCTGTTTCCGTACTATCGGTAAACAGAATCTCCTATTACATTTGCATGAGTCTCCAATACCCTAATATATGAGAACTATGCCATTATGCCTCCATAATGCGCACAAGTGCAATACTAGTCTATTATGCATTATCGATGTCCAGTCTCGATAATACTACGACTAGGGATATTTAATGATTAAACCTTTGTGGATTAATATTGTCTCCTATCTTATTAATCTGGTACTAATCATATGGACTTTTATCATTTATATATCCCGCTAATCCAATTACAAATGATAAAAGAGCAATTTCATTTATCACATAGTTAATTTGTACAACAACGCCATGTTATGTACAAATAGTGATGTTATGGGTCATAATGTCCAACATGAGGAGCTACCAGAAGTCCTGTGGGCGCACTGAACGACCTACAAGGACTCCATGGGTGAGACCCCATTTTCATTAGCTTACGAATGTGAGACAATAATCTTAGCAGAGATCAGGATGAAGACCCATCGGGTCCAACACTTTGAGTAAACACTGAATAAGAACCTCGTCGGGTGCGATATGGATCAAGTGGAGGAAAAGAGAGAGAGATCGGCACTCATAGTGACCATATATCAATAAAGGATAGCCCCTTTATAAGAAAATGGTCCGAGTGTGAACCTTTTATCCATGGGATTTGGTCTTAAGTATGGCACTCTGAACACAAAGAAACCCGAGGAAGGCACCCTATGAGGGAAATGGGAAGGGCCTTACAAGGTAGCAAAGGTCATGAGTTCAGGTGCCTATCAGTTGGAGCAACTGGACGACACCCGGCTCAAAACACCTAGAACATATACATAATATAAAGATACTTTTAATAGAGCCTCTCTTAGAATGACTCGAAAAGAGTTGTAATATGGGTAGTAGATCCCTAAGATGGGCGATAGGTCCCTGGGATATTTGTAATTATTTTCTTATTTTTTAATAAGTTACTCGCACATTTACATGCTTGTTGCTTATTTGAATAAGAAATACTTATTTAATATTCTTGGGAAATATTCGTGTTTGGCATCACCAGAAGGTGCAAGGAAAAAGTGCAGAAAGCACGCACCCCTATGGCACAGCCGTCCAGTTTCATTATCAAACCCCTGATCTGGAACGTTAATACCCAATGACTTATACCTTCGAAGACATTGCAGACTTGTGTGGCATTTGGCGCCTTGGGCATCCATAGCACGCTCAGTGAGAGGACTAACGTGGCATTTATCCCTTGGAGGTTACCATAGAACGTATGGAATGAAGACAGCTTTGAGGTACCATGGTAGCCTCGGGTTTGCATTGCATGGGGAGATATATTTCCCTTATGTCGGTTGCCACCCATGGAGAGAGTTAGAGGTGCATAGCACGGGTAGAGCCCATGGGTCTCCGTGGCATTTATACCCTCAGGATGTGCCTAGCATGGGGAGGGGAAATGCCTACATGGCATTGGCTATCCCTTCTCAGATTCGTAAAAGAATAGTACGGGGAATGCCACCATGGCATCGCCCGCCCCCTGACCCGTAGCTTGGTTCGCCCAAGACATTTGGACTCTGAGGTTCAAAATTATAGTCTTAGGTAACATAGGACATGATACTACTTAAAATGCCTTTATGTTTTTGGGTCGGTACGGAGTGCGTGATACATCATCCCTATTACATTTATTGTCTTTATTTTTATTTTTGTGCAGTCTGGTATGAGACTCTATTACCAGTGCTTATAAGGATGTCCAGAGGTTGAAAATCTTCCCTCAAGGTCATTCTGAATTGAATAGGTCAGGATTATGTACGTCTCATCGATGTCTTGTGTTATATAAGATTGACACATTGAGGAAACATTCCATTGTGGCCAGATTTTTGAATGGCTTGGAGTTGGGTACAACCCATTGAGGCCTTATATTATGTAAGATTTGCAAAAGAAGTGATCATTCCCATGTGGCCAGATCTATTGAATGGCTCAGGTTAGGTACGTCTCATCGAGGCCTTATGTTATGCAAGATTGGCATAATGAGGGATCATTCCATTATGGCTATATCTGTTGAATGGCTTGGGATTGTATACGTCCCGCCGAGGCCTTATATTTTGTAAGATTAGGACAATGAGGGGACAATCCCTTGTGACCAAGTGTTTGTATTGGCTCGGGGTCAGATTCATTCCATCGAGGCCTTATTATACTTATTGGCATAGGCTTGAAGTTCTCCCCCATTACTTTGTTTGAATGGCACAAGTATCGTCATTCTCTTGTGGCCAAGAGTTTATGTTGGTTAGGGGTCAGAGTTTCTCCCTCATGGCCTTGTTGAAACAAGCAGCATAAAGAAGGTTGGGATCCATCAGGATCAACACAACAGACAACATGGGGAATTTTTCCCATAGGCTCTATTTATTGGTCGGGCATCAAAATTGATAGGATATGAGCAATGGCGAAGGCTCTAGTCACAATATTGGCCAAGTGCTAGCCAGCATTAACTCGGGTGTACCCTAAGAATAGAGTAATTCCTCAGGACATCAAACCTTGTCAAGGGGGTCAGGTCCAATTGTCTTTGTATTGAAGGAAGAACATCAGACTATGCCTGAAGCACTATCAGGCCAGTTTTAAAAGGCTCGGAGAATCGGGGACGACGGTAGACCTTAAGGATAGTTTTCATTGATGGGTTTAAAATTTCCTAAGTCTTGAAAGGTGCCCTAGGGTATCGGGTTTGGTTAATTAACCCCGTTAGGGCAATGTATTTTAGTGACCGATAGATTATTAGTCTGAAGCATTATAAGGCCAATTTAAAAGGCTCGGAGAACTGGGGACAGCGGTAACCCTTAAGGAGAGTTTTCATTGATGGGTTACAAATTTCCTAAATATTGAAAGGTGCCCGAAGGTATCGAGTTTGGTTAATTGGCCTGTTAGGGCAATGCATTTTAGTGACCGATAGATTATTGGTCTGGTCTGAGTGAGTTTTTCAGAATGGGTCAGCCCTTTGGTATACTCGGGAGTCATTATTTGTTATGGAGGAATGGTCCTTATTAGATCATGTTATACTAGAAATTTTTTGTTATCAAGTGGATATTAAGTTTGTCATTAGATGTTTTTCAGATTGGGACCTCGCTCAGTGTGTTCTTCGGTGTGAAAATAGAAATACATGAGTGTAAACAAAAGAAAAGAAATTGAAACTTTATTAATTCATTGATCATTTACATTATGAGCCCCATCGGGATTTTCCATTCTGGGAGATAAATTACATAAGAGGATGCGCTGGGAGAATCTTCGGCCAGAGTGGGGGCATCAATATTGGATAAAGGGCCAAATGTATTGTCAGCAGCAGGCACCGAGGTAGATGGGCTAGATCGGGGTAGGCCTCCTCAAGGTTTATTTCCCCATTTTCAACCTTGAGGACCTTCTAGAGCTCACCTAGATCCAGGTTAAGGTATGTCTCACAAATTAGCTCCAAGGACTCATCCAAGCCTTTGACCCGAGTATCGGCCTTGACGTCTTCAATACGATTTTTTAAGGTTGGCATGCAGATCATTTAGTTCGGTCCGAGTCTTGGTCAACACATCATTTGTCTAGGTAGATCATTTCTGGCTATTTTGAGGGCTTGACGAAAAGCTTCAGTTTCACTTTTGGCCTCCTCTATTTTCTTGAGCAGCTCATGCTTCCTCTCAGTTAGCATGTTTTGAAGCCTCTAAATTTGACCATCCTCAGCAATGATGCTCGAAAGCACATCCATGTTCATGGCCATGAGATAAGTTAGCTTCACATGAAAATAGCGGGTCTATTTTTAAAATGATGATGAAAGTACAAGTAAAGTTATAAGTAATTACCTTCAGTTGAAGGCGGTCCAGTAATTGGATGACTTAATCAGGAGAAATGCTCTGAAAGGCCAGGGCCTTGTTCATGTCCATGTGATAGGGCCAAGTTCATTGTTGTCAACATCTTTGCAAAGTATCCTTAGAAGGGTAGACGGAGACCAATATCAAAGAAAGTCGTGCAAATGAAAACTTGATTGCCACTTGGTCGGGTCAACTGATCTCATTCCTCATGGACGTCCAAACTAATATGCTCAGGAATTATAAATCTCTCCCTAAACTGGTCCAGCTTAGCATGAGTGATGGTAGAGGCTCTATCCATGTCCAAGTTGACGAAGTTCAGGGGGATGTGTTGGCTCAGGTCTGGCTATTCTTTTGGTGTAAGACCAGTTTCCTTCTTCCGATGGGGTCGGTGTTATGTCATAGTCGTTGTGTTCCACCAATCCTGAGCTTCCCACTTCAACTGGCTCGGTAAGATATGGGACAGGTGCGTCAGGGGGCAGGACGTTGAGTAGAGTTGCAGAGGAGGATGCAGTGTCTGACATTCCTAAGAGGTGACCCGAAGAGGAAGGTTAGTTAAAAATGAAATAAGACTTATTTATAATTTGTATGGGCATATTATTGTTGTTTGTTGTGCTTGCTGTTTACCTAGGATTTTCCATGTCATCCCTACTAAGTGACTAACCCTAAAAAAATTCCAAATGCCATAACAATATTGGAACAATAAATCTGTAAAAAAAGTAGCACAGCCAAACTTTTAAAGCTAACCCAATCTATCAACACGAGCCTAAACCAAATACAACCAAAAACAGACGCCCATTCAACAATATTATAAACCCAGATACACATATATACACAGTAATAAAATTCAAAACCACAGACAAACCTGTAAAAAACCAAGAGAATGGTATCAAACAAGGCGTATATTCGTCAAGTTCATTGCACATTGTTTCAAATGAAAAACATGCTCAGTACAATGAAAGTAAAAAGAAAGATCCAATAGCCCTTACGTGTATGATGAAAATAAAGGTTGAGAAGACGATGTTGTTGAGAAGTGTCAGAGTTGCAGAGGACGGTTGAGTTCTTGAGAGTGTTTTGAGGGAGACAAAGTTAGCACAAGTAAGGAAATGAATGGTCATGGCCTTTAAATATGTATCTTAGGCAGATCTTGATCATTGATTTGGAATGAGGGTGGTGGATTAGTGACACGTGAAGTTCAAATCATGGGTCCAGACGAGAGCCACAAGCTTGGGCCATCTCATCCATACGAGTTTTGACACGCAAGTCATAGATAAGCGACACTTGGTACATTGGGGAGGTGAAATAAAAAGGGATTTGACGAATGTGATGGGCATTTAAGGAAGACCATTATGTCATCACATATTCCTAAGGACGATTCAAAAATCCTATGAATTCATTTTCAAATGGCAGTGAAATAAAGGGAATCGTCATAAAAATGACATCTTGGGCAGTATGCAGAGCACCTATCCCCGAGGAGTATGAGCCTAGGAAGATGTGAGGCAATACAAAGTTTTTATGAGGCAATCTGAGGAATCTATATCACTATGCACCTCTATCTTTTATAAAGTTCCCGACATCAACTCACCAACTCATTGATACCGAGGGAACAGAAGTTGATGGTGTTTTTTCACCCTGAGGAAGGTTCAAATACCGAGCATGGGTAGAATAAGTATTTTAGCCAAAATTTGATGATAAAGGCCCAATGGGCCCAGAGAGACAAAATGGATTTGATAGAGGAACCCAATCACATAATTCGAGGGATTCTCCCAAAGACATAACTAGTTGATGATGAATAAAATTGGGATACCGAATTGACCAACTTGAGGATGTTGATTTGGTATTTTCTAAGCGTTTTTTGAAACCCGGCCCGAGAAGATTTATCAGTGAAACTCGATCTGGTTCAAAGAGCTCAAAGAAAACTTTTATAGTATCATCCACCTTAGTATACTGACCCGAGGAACGAAGACAATATCATAGGCCGACCTGTGTTAAAGTCATGTTATGTATGCCCTAGTTGAGAGGATAATCTTCTAGAAGACTAATGATGACCGTGGGAAAAGTAATGGTTCTCATTGGAAGTAGCACATGCCAGATGCCTTAGGTCGGTGCAGTGGCATGGAAGTGGCAGAGCATAGACCGCCATAGGCCAGTGTAGTGACAGTGAAATTGATGAATCTGATTGGCCCATTTAAGGGTGATTGAGGAGTGTTGCGATGGAAATGATGGCAATGTGACATAGGCTGACATCATTGATGGTGGAATAGTCAATTTGGAAGCCTACATAAAGGGATTGAAGATTCGGAGTCAATGGTTAGTAAATTTCGTATCTCCCAACTTGTAAAAAAATTAAGATCTTAAAAACCAGTGATAGAGAGAGAAAATTGCTCGGTTACCTAACCAAGTGAGTGAATTGTACCGTACTAGTGTAAGACTCTAGGTGTATTATCACTTAGAGAGTTCATTCACAATTGTAGTTTAGGTCGGTCTTGACTCTGAGCAGTAATAAAATACACACATTTTCTCTCGTGGACATAGGTTGGAGTCACTCTCCGTAGAATCACGTAAACTCTGTGTTTTTTTGCCTGCTAAGTTTGCTTTGGTTCCCTACTAACCAAACAAATTCATTGTTGTGGGAGGTTTGTTCCCTACTAATGAAAAACAGCCGTCAACAATAACTATCATGTATTAGTTAGATTTTTTAATACTGATCAACATGTGTAACAAGATATTATTGAGTTATTCATACGTGATACCACCATTATATTTTAGAATTTTTCTATTCAAACTTACATACGCATTAGTAATTATTTGGAATGAATATCACGATATCACAAACTAATAAGTATATAATATATGTAGTTGTATTAAATATAATTATCAATTATTTTGTATATTTTTAATATTTTAATACACATAATATGATTAAGTTTGTCACACATGTCCCATTTGGTAGGGTAGGGGTGAGACGGAGACCTGAAACTGGCAGAGTTTCCCCTGTAATATGGACTAATCCTCCAAATAAAAGGGAAAATCTAAACTGAAAATAAATAAAAAAAATGGGTAAGAAAGTTTTGGGGTGTTAGAAAGTTGTTGTATGAGTGATGTGATACTGCTATTGCATTATAGAACTTTTTGATGTGCATTTACTAAATTTAAGTATGAGATATATATCGGAAATTTTATCACAAGTAAGTGAGATGTTAAAATATGTCATATTCATCGTGGGTGCGTGTGAGTTATGGCAGAGTCAGGGAGCCCATGTTATGGTGGATCCTGTTCTTATATTTTTATAATTTACTATGGCACATGCATGTTGTTGACGGCTGATTTTGGTCTCAGGGCAATATGGGAAAATTACTCCCGAGACAATCCTCCCTCAATAGTGAATTTGTTTGGTTATGGGGGACCAAAAGCAAACTTAGCAAAAGACAGATAAATATGCCGATCTACAAGGAGATTTAACGTGGTTCGGCGGATCTTGGTCCGACCTACGTCCACGGGCACAAAAAGGATGATGCTTTTATTACTCAAACACGCTTCTCAGCTCTGCGTCTTGTTTTTTACAAGTCTGATAATAATGATTCTGATGCTGATATTGGTTCTCTTTTCTATTCTCCTCCCCTTAAGCATACTCTACCCTCCTATTTATAATATTGCAGAAATCAGATTCCTTCTTTTACAAGGGTTTCCTAGTTGAAACAATTTCCCTTTCCCATACGGATTCCTAGTCAAAAACTACCTTTACTTCCTTTATCATACTAGGACATTGACTTACTAGTTTACCCCCATGAAAGTAGGATAACTTATTATCTTATCTTGTATGGATATAATGCCTTATCTTCCCGAACATGTCTTGCCCTATGCTTGGTTTTCACGAGGTCAGTCTTCATGTGGTCGGTCATAATAGTCTTTTGTACTGAGAATGCTGCTGTCGACCTGATAATTGCCCGGTCATCTTGAACTCAAGTGCTCGGTCACTAACCGTAAAGTTCCCAGTCTCTTACTGTTGACTCTTTAGTGGTCGGGTCGGCATTAATAATCTTGACTGAGAAGTGAATTACATTTTTTACCCCTGTCGTGCTGCTTAAATAACATAGTGCCTGAAAACACCATCAACATATGTCCCCTAGTTCTCGGTTCCAACGAGTATGCGAGTTGGTGCCGGGAACTATATAAAGATGGTGTGTTGATCGCCTTGCTGGTCGCTCCAGAAAACACAGAGAAATTGCCTTCGCCATCAACTAAGTCTTCTGTTTCTATCTTCATATCCTCGGTTATTGGAGATGCTGACCCTATTCAGAATGATTCTCCACCTCAAAGAAAATTGCTTACTTGGGTCGTCCCATCAGGAGATGAAGTTCCTCTTGTTTTCCAAACTAAAAATGACTCCTCCTCTGTAATATCTGTACCAGAGATTTAGAGGTCCTGACCCCTGACTGATCCAATCTCGATTGTAAGGAGAAAATTTTGCCTCTGAGCTAACGATGATGTGCTCGGTGGCATGTGATCCTATCTCGAGCTGTGAGAGATGCTCGGACCTGGGGGAATGTTACGTCCCCGGTCCGAAGGACTGACTCGGTGGGACGTAACCCAACCCCGAATGAAGAGAGGCACTTGGACCTGAGGGAATGTTATGTCCCCAGTCTGAAGGGCTAACTCGGTGGGACGTACCCCGACCCCGAGCTGAGAAAGACACTTGGACCTGGGGGAATGTTACGTCCCCAGTCCAAAGAGGTAGACTCGGTGGGACGTAACCCGACCCCGAGTGAAGAGAGGCACTTGGACCTGAGGGAATGTTACGTCCCCAGTCTGAAGGGCTGACTCGGTGGGACGTACCCCGATCCTGAGCTGAGAAAGGCACTTGGACCTGGGGGAATGTTACGTCCCCAGTCCGAAGGGCTGACTCGGTGGGACGTACCCCGACCCCGAGCTGAGAAAGACAAAGTGGCCTCGGCGGAACGAAATCCAGCCCCGAGCCGATTAGTCAAGTGGCCTCGGCGGAACGAATCCAACCCCGAGCCGATTAATCAGGTGGCATCGGCGGAACGAATCCAACCTCGAACCGATTAATCATGTGGAACTTATTCAGAAGGGAAATGAATCAACCTTTTGAAGCCCTACTGAGTCCGGCACTGGCGTCCCCCTACCAGACCAGTGGAAAACGAAAACAAAACTTTGAAAATAAAATTAAAGGGTGGGGGCGACTTAGCGCTTGTCCCAAAATAAAACGTTTCGCAAGTATAAACAACAACACGGATGCCTCAAAGCAGCGTCCTGCCCGAGGTCTCCAAAACATAATTTTGAATCTTTCAATTCAGTGTCCCGGCGAACCAGGATTTGGATCAGAGAACGTTTAAAATAGTAAGGGCACATCCTCTATACGTCAGGTCACTGTGGAGCCTGTGTATTTGTGCGAGGGCTCCTCCTTACCGCGCTGGAGCATGCACACGCCACAGGGGCACAACGCCTCTTCTTGTTGTGCCTCTCTTGGATCCAAATGATGAATGGATCAAAGAGTGTCCGGGATACTAAGGGCACATTCCTCCTTAGGTCCGGCATCACTGGAGCTAGTAATCATCACGGGGGCATCATCTCTCCCCGTGCCATGCTTTCTCACGGATCCATTACATCGGGTAAGTGAGAATCAGAGAGTGTTTCGAAACATTAAGGGCATATTCCTCCTTATGTTCGGTAACACTGGAGCAAGCAATCGCCACGGGGGTATCATTCATCCCCGTGCTATGCTTCCCACAAATCCTATGCATCGAGTATGTCCCTGAATATTCTGAGGACCCCGAGCTAAAGAGACATTTGGTTCTGGGGGAATGTTCTGTCCTCAGGCCAATAAGCACGACTCGGTGGGGCGTAACCCGACCCCTGAGTCGAATAGTATAGCAGCCTCGGTGGAACGAGATCTAGCCCCGAGCCGATGAAAAGGCTTTGGCGGAACGAACTCCAGCCCCAAGCCGATTGTTGAAGGGGCCTCGGCGGAACGAACTCCAGCCCCAAGTCGATTCTTGAAGGGGCCTCGGCGGAATGAACTCCAGCCCCGAGCCGATTGTTGAAGGGGCATCGGCGGAACGAACTCCAGCCCCGCGCCGAAGCCCCGAGCCGATTGTTGAAGGGGCATCGGCGGAACGAACTCCAGCCCCGAGCCGATTGTTGAAGGGGCCTCGGCGCCAACTGTCCTCTGTAATGGGCGTTGAGTATGTCCCCCGTGCGAAGATGTCTGGATACTCTTTTAGACATTCTAGTAGGCTCTGTCTCAGGGTCTTGTCCAAGCCTCCCCCTATCTTTATGTTTTTTCCCGGTCCGAAGAGTTCTATCCCTTCTAATTCCTCAGCCGCCGCTAGCCGGGCTATTCTGTTTGGCCGAGGACTAGGATCTCCACTTGTTTTTCCTCCGTCTTCATTCCTTTGCCGTTTTTTGGTACCCTCCTCAATGCAGAGGGTTTCTTGTGAGAGAGTTGCAAAGCAGCTGCGGGCTACCTTATGACTTCCGCATACGATCCCGATTCCTTCCCGGGTGGGGAATTTTAGTTTCAAGTGATAGCAAGACATTGCGGCCTTTGTCTTCATCATGAAAGGCCGACCAACGATGACTTGGTAGCTGTTCATGCAGTCCACTACGGTGAAATTTTTCATGATTGTCCGAGTTCGGGGATGAGTCCCGATTGTTACTGCTAACTGTATCCTCCCTAACGGGACGACCGTCGAGCCCCCGAAGCCGTATAATGGGGTGCTATCGTTGGTCAGCGCTGCATACTCTACTTCGAGGCTGTCCAGGGCCTCTTTGGAGATTATGTCTACCGCACTCCCGGGGTCCACCAGGATTCTGTTTACCTCGGAGCCGCCGATTACTGCCTTGATAATTAATGCATCATCGTGGGGGAAGCTTACCCATTGGGCGTCCTCGTCGGTGAACATTATTGGTACCGACCGTCCACATTGTAATCCCGGGGCTTGTTTTGTTTCTAGCACATCTGACCCCCGAGCTCTGCTATAGTTTTTCCTCGACCGATTAGAATCTACGGCGAGGGTCTTCCCTCCTACGATGACATTTATCTGTCGGTCATGCGCCCTCTGCCTGCCGTCATGACTTCATGGTCAATGAATGTATTCAGATATCCATTCCTCGCCAGGTCTTCCATCTGGTCCCGCAAATCTTTGCATCGATCTGTCGCGTGTCCTTTCAGATTATGATGTACGCAATAGGCTTTTTGATTTCTCTTATCAGGGGGGAATCTCCTGAGGTCAGGTTCTATTAAGAGGCCTTTTCCTTGGATCTCCATGACGATTTTCCCCAGTGGCTTTTTCAGAGGAATGTACGCATCTTCCCTGAAGACATGGTTTACTTGGGTCGGGGCTCCTCTTTCCTGGTTGTTCCGAGGTATCGGTTTGAATTCCTTGTGCTTTGGGGGTGGTTTTTTGGGCTCCATGTCTGCTCGTCGGGGGGCCTCTGCCCTCATTGTCCTCTCTCTAATAGTCTTCCCCCTCCGGGAGATTTTCTCCTCGTTTTCTAACGAAACGAACTTCCGGGCCACCTCCAGGGCAGTTGCATAGTCTGGGGTGCCTTGGATTCTTAGGTGAGTCCACAGTCTTCCGACTTTTAAAGCTCCCTTCAGGCTTTCCAAGGCCTCGGGAGACTCATACCCCCCGACTTCGAGTACCATGTTGTGATACCTCTCAATAAAGGTTTGCAGGGGCTCGTCGTCTCCCTGCTTCATGAGTCTCAACTCTCTGATTGTCTTTTTAAGGGCGCAGGCCCCTTTGAAGTGTCGTACGAATGACTTTCTGAGTTGTGCAAAGCTACCGATGCTCCATAGGGCTAGACTTTTATACCATAGAATGGCGGATCCCCCCAAGGTTAGGGGGAATATCTTGCACACGGCGTCCCTTGTCACTCCTTGGACCTCCATCAATAGTACAAAGCTCTCAATATGGGTTTTTGGATCGGTATGGCCTTTGTAGGGCGTCATGGTCGGCATGTTGAACCTTTTCGGGAATTTTGCTGATTTTATTTTTTTTGTGAGGGGGGATTCCTCTTTGTCATCCCGGGCGTCTCCTATACCTGTTTTGAGGCTTGGCCCCCACTTGGCCATCTCTTTCTTTAACCAAGATTTTACCTTGCTATCTGGGCCGCCATGTTGCCTTCTGTGCTCTTCTTCATGTCTGTTGTCACGGGTGCGGTGTTCCCCACGCCTTGGGATCTCCAGAACGGTCTCGTCGTACTCTGTGTCTCCTCTTCTTGTGTAGCGGAGACTATCATAAGAGGAATCTGTCGAACATCTCTCTTCTTCTTCTTCTTCCCATTTGTCCTCTGCTTGTGAATCTTCTTCCACAATTATGGATTTTATCCCGTAAGGCCCCCTCCTCCTAGGTCCATCGTCCTCACTTGTATCCACAACCATCTTTCCATCTGCTATCTCTCCTCTTCTTTGATTAGCTCTAGTTTCAGGCTTCTCGCGGTTCCCTCCTTCCATTCTCTCTAGTCGGTCCATCATGGTTTTTAGGAGGGTCTGACTATCCACCATGTCCTTCTTTATGCTTTCTTCTATCTTCTTCATCCAATCTGTAGCCGGATTCCCCGACGATTGGTGATTTCCGCCTTCTGCCATCGTCTTACTACGCGAACTGCTTTTTGTTGAGTTCCCCACAGACGGCGCCAACTGTTGACGGCTGATTTTGGTTTCAGGGCAATATGGGAATATTACTCCCGAGACAATCCGCCCTCAATAGTGAATTTGTTTGGTTATGAGGGACCAAAAGCAAACTTAGCAAAAGACAGATAATATGCCAATCGACAAGGAGATTTAACGTGGTTCGGCGGATCTTGGTCCGACCTACGTCCACGGGCACAAAAAGGATGATGCTTTTATTACTCAAACACGCTTCTCAGCTCTGCGTCTTGTTTTTTACAAGTCTGATAATAATGATTCTGATGCTGATATTGGTTCTCTTTTCTATTCTCCTCCCCTTAAGCATACTCTACCCTCCTATTTATAATAGTGCATAAATCAGATTCCTTCTTTTACAAGGGTTTCCTAGTTGAAACAATTTCCCTTTCCCATAAGGATTCCTAGTCAAAAACTACCTTTACTTCCTTTATCATACTAGGACATTGACTTACTAGTTTGCCCCCATGAAAGTAGGATAACTTATTATCTTATCTTGTATGGATATAATGCATTATCTTCCCGAACATGTCTTGCCCTATGCTTGGTTTTCACGAGGTCGGTCTTCATGTGGTCGGTCATAATAGTCTTTTGTACTGAGAATGCTGCTGTCGACCTGATAATTGCCCGGTCATCTTGAACTCAAGTGCTCGGTCACTAACCGTAAAGTTCCCAGTCTCTTACTGTTGACTCTTTAGTGGTCGGGTCGGCATTAATAATCTTGACTGAGAAGTGAATTACCTTTTTTACCCCTGTCGTGCTGCTTAAATAACATAGTGCCTGAAAACACCATCAACACATGTATTATAATAGAAGGTTAACATTTAACTATATATAAATTTTTATCCAATAATTACCAAATCACAATATATATAAAAATTAGCTTAATGTTTCAATTCAGCACCAAATATAGACATGTTATGGTAGGGCCAACAATCATAGCCATCGATTAAACTCCTTGAACAAACTGACAAACCATGTCACTGATAGATAATTGAAAAAAATATTATTTTTAATACCCGAAGATTGGCTTATATATGAAAAAATAAAGAAATTTTAAGCAAATTTAATTTGTACACCCAATATTTCAATCAGTATACTAATTTATATTTTTAGGTATAAATTAATATACTAAATAAACTTTTAGATGTAAAATTAGTACGCTAATTGAAACTTTAAGTATAAAATAAATTGACGAAACTTCATGTGTAGAATTTAAACTTGTTTAAAGTTTTGAATTTTTGTATACATAATCTAATTTTCGGGTGAAAAATGATAATACCTCTTAAAAAACAAACAAACTTGGCCATCTTGATGATCATTTTAGAGAAGAAAAAGGTGGGATCACTATAGTGGTTAGCTAAAAAGACACTATCAATCAGACCACGGTCCCTATGTTTTTGCAGGTTGAAAATGGTAGACATCTTGATTAATTAGTAAAGATGATGGTTGACAATGCCACCCAATCTTTTTTTATATACATAACCACCACACTTTATTAATATTATATCACTCATATTGTAACATTGCCGCTATACATACATAATCATATTCTCCTGAATCCAAAATCTATATATTGGACACGTGGCATAGTGGGTCAGTTGATGACGATGATCCGGTGAAACTCCAGAGGTCTATCTCACTGTTGTAATCTTCTGATCCATGGTAAGACCTGTTGGATGATGATAATATTGATGACGATCGTACGGTTGGCAATTGGAAATCATTGTGATGATCATCAGTGGGGTTGCTGTAGGCAATTGTAGGCTCATTGAAACATGCTAATTGCCTTGATGATGTCTCTGTTTGGCCATTTAGCTGAGAGGCTACAAGCCGATCAAGGGCTGCCCAGCTTGTGAGATTACTTCTATTGGAGTTGGGGCTCTCTAGGCTTGGAAGTTTCAAGAACGAGTCATTAATGTAGTCATTATGGAACCTTCCAGTGGTATCAATACTACTGTCCATTTGATTAAAAAATCTTAAGTTATTGTTGGCCTCATGATCGCTTTCTTCCTTGCAAGTTCCACCCATGTGTTGAAGAATCTGCTCCAAAGATCCTTCATTGCATGTATTGAACATTTGGCTCCTCATGATCTCCCCATTGATAGATGAACTTGAAGGGCCATCTAGGGTTTTGTGGTGATCTTTCTTCTTGAAGATACGACATACTACCCAACTCTCTTCCTGCGTTACTTCTCCCATTACATTTGATACCTAAATAAATTGTATACAATCAATATAGAGGAAAACAAATAATGTGAACTCATGGGTCTGTTTGGTACTGCTTTAAAAAGTTATATCTTTTATGGAAATAATTTTTTCATATGAAAATATGCGAAAATTCAATCAAATTAAAAGACTTTTAGAGTATATCGATGTTCACGGAAAATGTTCATTGTGTATCAATGTCCATCAATTTTCACCTAATTTATGGAAATTGATACCGTGAAAAAAGATAAATTTAAAAAAAAATTGAATTTGACTAAATTTTCACCAATTTTCGAATGGGAAAATGATAATTTCCCTAGCTTTTATTTCAAGCCACAAATCCATAATAATAAACCACATTGGCAAAGGCAAACAGACCCTAAGACTTCCAGAAAATTAGTTTAATTTGCTTACAATGGCTTCATTGGGGTTATCATCAAGTCTATACTCATGCATGATCCAATCGGATTTTTGGCCATGGGGTGCTCGGCCTTTGTAAAAGACCAGAGTCTTCCTCATTCCGATCCGCCGACAGTTACTATATATCACCTTATCACGACCGGTAGCCTTCCAAAAACCGGCAGCAGTAGCTCGATTTGTACGAGTTCCGGTGGGGTATTTCTTGTCTTTATGACTGAAAAAGTACCAATCACTTTGTGGGGTGGTTCCTATTTTACACTTCTCTGCCAAATAAACATGTTAATTTAAAAAAAATAAATAAATAAAACATTAGCAAGAATGATAATTTATGAGGCCTGACCTTGTATATCCCATGGCTCGAGTTTATTGAGATCGACATCTCGAATTACATCCAAATCGATCTTTTCGGATGAGACTTTTTTCCTCAAGTAGTAATGCAAGAGTTCCTCTTCTGTTGGATGAAATCTGAAGCCAGGAGGGACTTGAGATTGCCCATTTACAGATATACTCATGCTTTCAGGCATTTACAAGAGAGAAATTAAAGGAGTAACTAATAACTAACAAGTTGTACCAAATAAAGAGTACATAGCACACTAACATATATATGATTGCAGGACATAATGGGACCCAAAGATGCATGAAAAATGAAAAAGTTTTTGTATGGAAAAATTCTACGATGCAATAGGTACCACGCTACGCATGTTAATATGATCTTATTAACAATTAATATCTTATATTAGTTGATTTTTAATGGTATTATATTATTCATACATTTATTAATCCAAAAATATCTTATCACTCGTGCTAATATTTAGAAAAAAACTACTAAATAAATTATAATAATAATTTGATAGAATTACACGTATCGTATATTTAATAATTAATATAATACGTGACTCATATCTCAGTCCTAATAAAGAGTTAGTATATATGGGTTTGTTTTACTGTGCTTGGAGAAGAACCAGCCACCTAATAAATAGATGGAGAAATTGGTATTTGATTATGGAAGTTGATGGTGCGGGTCCCAAAATGGGTACTGAAATGGGTCCTAAGTGGACCAATTGTGGGCAAGTAGAGTGCTGGGGGAATGCCTCCATCGCAACTAAGACCCTTGACCTTAAAATCTCCTAAGAAAACTACCCACTAATTAATGAAAATATGTCTCATTTTACTTGTGCAACGCCAACCACATTAAAAGAAAAGGATCATGATGAGATGAGATGAGATGCTCCTATTTTATCTCACGTATATTTTCCCTGTAAATTAAAAAGAAAGAGATTATGACATCACTAGATAGGCAAGCAGGCATTGGGCCCGCTCTTTTCTTTAATTCAACAATGGTCGGGCAATTGTTTTTCCTTTTTGAAATTTTTATTACTGAAAAAAAAAAAAATTCATGTTTTTTGTGTTTTTTAGTTTGTACCTTAAAATTTAGTTATAAATTAAAATTAAAAATTAATTTACATATTTAAATAAAATATATTTTTATCTATAAAAAGCGAACTCGGGCTTTTTTTTACCTAAACTTGGAAATTAATTTTTTTCCCTCAGATAAGACCGGACTCGGACGAACCGGGTGAGTCTCGAGCTTTTCTGCCACCCCTCACCTCCACAGACATCAATTCATTGTTGATTGCTTCATTTACTTGGGTTCTTATTTTTTTCCTACAGAATCGATTATCTAAAATTACCTAAAAGCACACAATAAACAAATTCTCTATACCCAATAGAGAGGGTGAATTGGGTAATGACATAATATTACAGAATTAAAATTTTTGCCGATTTTACGTAACTAAGCTAACAGCTTTACCAATTAAGCTTATTAATCAATTTCTCATTCACCATATAGTACCAATAAGCAAGTCACTCAATAATATGTAAACATAAAATAAATTTGCAATAATAGAAAGAGTAAAGGGATAGAGAAATTGACACGGCGATTTATAGTGGTTCAGTCAATAATGCATATGTCCACTCCTCAAGCCGCGCTTGAATATTTCCACTAAGTTGATCCATAACTTATACCGAGTTTTCCATGGCTCACTCGCAACGAAGAGTTTTTATCAAAGATAGGTGTTTTTTTAAAATTTTTACAGAATGTTATATTCTGTTACGAGTCCGTAGAAAAAACGAGGACCAAATTGGAGTCCAGAAACTCCGGAATGGGGAAAATGAAGTTTCAACGCTCATGGGGCAGTAGCTGTCAGCTTGTCGCGACGCTCGGGATTGGGAGTCGCAACGCCCAATCTGCGAATGCTCAGTGTCGCGACGCTGCCCTGTGTTTGTTGGCATAGAGCATTTTTTCCTTTAGTCCAATTCTAAACACTTCCAATTTTCTCCAAACACTACAATACACCTAAAAGTCCAATTTTAACATCAAAACCAACATTAACACATGTTATACAACAAACATACATGTATTCTAAATACATATATGCATTTCTATGAATCAAAACATAAATCAAAATAGAATTCCATAATAAAGTTACTCATGAATAATTCTAGGTCACTCAAAGGTGGTCAAGTGATTCTAGAATGGTAGCCATAGCTCCAAGCTATCATCTAGAGTTCCAAAAAAACTCTAATTTTATGTTTCATGTCCAACATGAACATTTTGACCCAATTATAAGCATATTGTGTTTATACTTCCAAAGCATCCGTACATAATTAATTAGCCTAATTTCAACATCAAGATATTTTATTATGTATCCAATACATAATTCATCACTATATGTCTCACTAATGATAACTCACTAATGAAAACATAGCTTTGGAGAAGATCAAACTTACCTAGCAAGCCTGATTCCAAGATCCAATCTTATTCTCCTAGTTGAAATGTTGTGGAGAACTTCCAAAGCTAGCAAGCTTGGTTCCAAGATCCAATCTTCTTCTCCTTATTGAAATGTTGTAGACAACTTCCAAAGCTTCTCTAAACACTTTTTTTACTTAGGCTAATATCTCTAATTCTTGTTTGTTTTACCTTTCTCAAGCTTGATTAAAAATTTGCTCAAGTTTGCCTTTATAGCAAAACTTATGCAATTTTTAATTAATAAAAGTTCTAATCAATTTTTATGTGGGCTTAATCTAATTTGTCCAAATATGTATAATTAGATGTGACTAATCAACTCTGTCTACAACTTTGATTTAATCCAATTAAATAAAGATAAAGTTTAATTAATGGATTAGTTGTATGTCTATCACTTTGATTTAATCCAATTAAATCAAACCAAATACATAAGGGTGGAAAAAAAAGACAAGGGTGGCAAAAAATCCCGGGCCCGGGTGAAAATAGCCCGGGCCGGGCTTCAAAATGAGGGGCCCGAGCCCGAGCCGGGCTAAACCAAAAAAGTCTGAGCCCGACCCGACCCGGGCTTAAAGTAAATAATTATATATTTATATTTATAAAATATATATATATAGTAAATTTTATATATTTATAATTTTTCATATTAAAAAAATCGGGCCCGGGCCAAACCTGATCCCGAATCGGGCTTTTCCCGGGTCCGGGCCTAAATTCAAATTGTCGGGCTCGGGTCGGGGTTATCAAAGCCCAGCCGGAGCCAGGCCCGTTTCCATCCTTACAAATACACATATTATTACATATTTATAATTACCAAAATATTCTTCAATCGTAAAGATATTTATGAAATTACAACAAAGCGCTTGTGTGATTTTGAATTAATCCAATTGAGTCAAAGTAACTAATTAATGTTATCCAATAACACTAAATTATTTTAGTTGATAATTATGATATCAAATATTATTTATTATCAAACATTATCGGTTACCCAAGTGCTCAACGAGTACACTTCATATTGTGGGACTTTATAAGTTCAGACACGTTTGTCATATACGCTTAGCTTATATGTACGTAATTCGGAACATAAACGACCTTTTTGAACTATACAAATTGAGGTCATCACATATGTTTAATAATCCATCTGTCGTAGGCTATCTGAGTTGTACTTAGGAAACGTATATTACATCGTCAAGTTTCCGAGGCCCACATCTCTTGTCGACATATCCATGATTCTTTATAACTAATGAGAACACCATTTCTGGTATATGTGATACACCTTAAGTGGTCGGCTTTGGCCAAAGTCTTAAGAATCGTGACTTACTCACATGGATACCTAAACCTCTTATAGTACACATATGGGTCGACATATCATATCTTGATACGCACTTGATTAATGAGTGCATTGGTCCAAACCCAACAAACATCTAGCGGTCAGACCATGAAAGGTCTCTGACATATATGACATCAAAATTTGGAGGATCACACATAAAATCAATGATATCCTATAGTTAAAGGATCACATATGCTACTCGACTCGAGAAGATTCCTATTGACGATGTTGTGTACTTCTAACTATTAGAAATCACTTGTGATTCATTCAGTATTATGTATATACAAGCTTCTCTTACTCATGGTACATCGAGTTAAACCATTAGAACTCCAATTCTAATATACGACATGTGTTAGTCTTCTAGATTATAGGAATTCGACTGTATTCCAAAACCAACGACTATGAATATTTACTTTAAGAATAGTTTATAATAGTAATCCTTTCCCAATGTTAGACCACCCAGTGTCCAGTAATACTACATGACTATTCTAAGGTCGATGTCATTCTCAGGATATATATATATATATATATATATATATATATATATATATATATATATATATATATCAATCAAATATGCATAATGACATAACTATTAACAAGGTTGAAATGAAAATGTAGTTATTTAAATAATAAAATAAAATGTACAATACATTATTTGGATTGATGCTCCAAACACCAACTCCAATAATAATGAGTTTTGTACATAGGCTAACTCACAACCTTTTACAATAACCATCATTTTGAGTATGCCCACTCATAAGGGATTTCCCAACCACAAGTGTATAAGAATAATAAAGTTTATACTGCCAGTTGGGCACTCATAAGGATAATGATAATTTAGTGTGAGTTGCTAACCCAAGAAATCTAAGCTCACTACAAATGGTATAAAGGTGTAGTGTGTGTGAGCTTAAGTATGAGAGTGTATGATAAAGAATAATTTGTTTACTCTATGTTTTGTCTTAGAATAAATTATGTAAAGGTTCAAGAGCTAGGTAAAAACGAAATTGATAGTCAATTTATCATAGAGAAAATGAAAACAGTCCATAATGTTTATGTTGAGGCCAGTAAGCCAGTCTACAGAGGCCGGTATACCTGTCTGCCACTATAACGCCTATAAAATATTACCCTTTGACACCGGTAATCGTAAAATAATACCGAATTATTGATCGATATGGAGACTGGTATGAATAATGCCAGTTTTCAAGAGCATGTAAAATACGAAGGTTGACCAATATGAATATCGGTATGTTCTAGACTGGTTCCAGTAACTGTGCAAACTCCACACTGACTGGTATAGGTGACCGATATAGAGTATTCTGGTTCCAGAGGCGATGCAAAAATATTCAGAACATAGCGGGGGCACTGGTATGTCAGTGTGGGGGATCGGTATACCGATCTCAGTGTCAAAATGCATAATATGAAAGTTAAAACCATTGGCACATGACCATAATGCATCAATATGAATGTGCATATGTGTTATATGAGCTTAGAGAACTAAATTATCTATATGAATAATGTGTGTGTTGTTGTAATATTTTATATCGTACCGCAAGTGTACGATGTCAAGTTTTAGTAAAGATAAGTAAGAGAATGTCGAACCTATAAGGATTGTGTTCAACTCACACTAAGTACTATAATTGATAATCCTAACTTTGTTTAGAAAATAATTAATAAAGATTTAAATAAATAAATAAGATATAAAAATAATTAAATAGGATGAACTAATACGAGAGAGATTCTAGAGTCCGATTTCACCTAATTATCCCATATGTATTTGTCATGCTAATTAATCCTTGTTCAGTTATATTATTTATAAGTCAAGAATCCTAAAGAATCCACTCCCTCTCCCGAGTAATAGTGAAAATATTATCAACTACAGACTACGATATCCCTATAAAAATCTAGTAATCAATAACTCATTACACTTTATGATTCTTTGTTAACGACTTTAAAAGAACTATAGATCTTATAAAACTCTTAGGTTTAAAACTCTAAGAAAAACTCTTAGGTTATATTCTCTAGATCTTATTCAAAATCACTCTCTCCCGAACAATAGATTCTAAACATGTATCATCTCAATTTTTGGTCAACAAACAAGAAGCAGTAAACGTAAGAGAAAACAAACATTGGCTACAATCAATACATAGGTTCAAACATTGGCTACATCATTCTCTAGAATTATGGAGTTAGTTCATGACCAAAGATAAAAACAATGAAAATAGGGTCATGAACATAATGGCCATCATTAGAGTCATGAACATAATGGACATCATTAGAGTTTAAAGAAAGAAACTAGATGATAAAACCCGAATTGAATCTCTTCCTCTTCGGACATCACCGCATTCATCTCTTCTTGTCGCTCTTCAATCCTCCTCCTTGGATATCACTAAAATATGTGTTTTTAGACTTTGTATTGTGTATTAGCCTCCTCTCAGGGTTTGGACGTGATGTTTATTTTATAGGAAAACACTTGAGTCTTCCTCCGCATCTTACGAAAATCCTAATATGTCTCACCGCGGCGCCGCGGCGCCAAATCCCCTGGAATTTTCTATGGATCATCCTTGGTGCTGCAGCGCCAGAAGGTTGGCGCCGCGACGCCAGCCTTAACTTCAGGATGACTTGGTTCCTTTCGTTTATGCTTTCCCCTCATGCTTCTGATGCGTCCGTAAGGTCCCAAAACACGTACAAATGTCCCAGGATCCATGTTCCAATTTTTCCTACAAATAAAACATAAAAGAACTACAAAATATATAAAAGATATGAAATCAAACAAAATAGTAAGCTAAGAATGCATGAATAAATGGGTATAAACCGCACTTATCAAACACCCCAAAAATTAAGATTTTACTAGTCCCAAGGAAAAGACTAAATAAAAAACTAAATAACAAAATTAACTAGGCCACTTTCGTAGAGACCACGATCGCATTTAGCGTATGCAACAAGCATTTAAACCCTTAGGTGACCCTAGTGGATGAGTTATAGTCTCGTGAGGGCTTACAGCGACGATACCACAAACGTCATTCAAGCACATGCAAAAATATAAAAATAATAAAAGCAAATAATATAGTCCCGATAGTTATGCATAATATTGTCCTCAAAGAATTCTTATCAAAGTAATCAGAGAACTTACAGCGACGATACCACAAACGTCATTCAAGCACATGCAAAAATATAAAAATAATAAAAGCAAATAATATAGTCCCGATAGTTATGCATAATATTGTCCTCAAAGAATTCTTATCAAAGTAATAAGAGAACTTTCAAAGTACTCAATACAACTGAAATCTAAGTTTTTGAATAAATCATCTAAGCCAGACTCATAGTGTCTGTGTAAAGATTCATTCACAGCTCGACTCTTAAGTAAGCCAACTCAATGATTTCGTCTCAAAAATTAAGATCCAATGGGTCAAACCAACCTAAATATCTCAAATTAACTATGTATTTACTTTTCTGTGCTCAGTATAGTACGATTTTAGTTTCTTCTTTTTTTCTTCAACACACCTACCCTTTTAAGATATCATTTCTCCTCATGGTGGTCCTAACACTCGCCAATGGGTAGCTTCACGCTTATCGGTTATAGGTGGTTTAACTTCTTTCTTTTCAATTTTTTATCATACCATACATCATAACACTAGCATATTGGGATGAATATTTAAGAAAACGGTCATTCATCGGCATGTAATTTATTTAACAAGTCACTTTGTCAACTACTTAAGTTCTTACTGTTTAAAAACTATTGTTAAGTGCTTACGAGTCTAACCTAGATCACCTACTCAAGTCATCAGATAAAAGTAAATTGGGAACTTATCATTTCTAAAATTTCATTTAAAGCAAACAAAATTCATCATTAGACTTATGCTTTACTATCAAAGAATAAAAATAAATTTTTTTAAAATATAGCAAGAACTATCACTACATGTATACACACCTAAAATTAAAATTTGTGTTGTCCTCAATGTAAGATAAACATAAAGAAATAAGATTAAAGAATAACACTACCATGCATGGAGTTGATCAAGCTCTTGCTGGGTAGATTTTGGTTGTGCGGGCTTTGTGTGTTTCATGCTACCTGCATAAATAGCATGCAAACTAGTAAATAAAAAATAGCACACAATAAAAAATAAAGTAAAGAAAATAATAATAAAATAAATGCAAGGGTTGTCTTCCCACTAGCGCTAAGTTTAACGTCTTCAGCCAGACGCAACCACCCAAATGGTATAGTGGCTTCTTCTTTTGTATCCACCGGCTGTTGTGACATGAAAAAGATAGCTTGGCGGGCTATGGCAGTTTATCCAAATGCCCCTTACTGTTGATTGGTCATGGAGGACGCAGTCTGTCCAATTTTTGTTTCTAAAGACTTCATTGTTGCCCCGATATTTTCCATGTGTGTCTCAATATTATTCAGCCTTGACTCATTCTTCTCAATCTTCACTGAAGTATTAGAAACAAACGTGCTCATGAAATCTTCTAAGGAAGATTTCTGCTCAGCTCTTTGATAGTCAAAACCAGATTAAGGTTGCAATGCATTCTCTGTATTAGCATATGACAGGTTCGGATGATAACGGTTAGGCACATGATTGCCTCTATAGCTGTTGAAGTTTCGATTGTTGACATATTAGACTTGCTCAAAGCTCGGGTATTCTTCCAATAATAGCCTACTTGTAGCCGCTACTGATTCAATATTTTTTTGTACTTATGGATTTGTTAAGGCTGCTACATGAGTCGATAGGGTTGAAATCTGAACTGTGAGTGCCACAAGAGGGTCCACTTCATATATTCCTGCCACATTGGTCACCGTAGTGCTTTCACTTGGCCATTGAAAGTGGTTAATGGCCATTTCTTCTAACAGATTGTAGGTATCCTCAGCTGACTTCTTGAATAATGCTCCCTCAGCTGCTGCATCAACCACAGTCATATTGGAACCATTTAGCCCATTATAGAACAACTGAATCTGGACCCAGTCTGCATAATCGTGTTGTGGACATCTTCGGAGTAGATCCTTAAAGTGTTCTCATGCTTCATATAGAGTTTCAGTCTCCAGCTGCTTAAATATGCTAATTTCTGCTCTCAGTTGAGCTGATTTAGTTGGTGGAAAGAACCTCTCAAGAAATTTTATGGCCATATCCTGCCATGTCATAATACTCTCCATTTGTATTGATTGAAGCCAATCTCACGCTTTATCCCTTAAAGAGAATGAGAATAAGCATAACCTGATAACCTTTTTAGTCACTTCGTTCATCTTTATGGTATCTGCCATCTCCAAGAACATCCTTAAATGAAAATTAGGATCCTCTACAGCTGAACCCCCAAACTAGTTCTTTTGTACCATGTTGATCAATATAGGTTTTAGCTCAAAATTGTTGGCATTGATTGGTTGATGGGCAATCCCAGAATAGTTATCATTTATGACCGGCTTGAAGTGATATCGGATTGCCACCTAGCGTGGATTATTCTCTCTATTTTCAGCCGACATTGCTTCTTTTTCAATTTTTCTTTCTTTCCTTAGTCTCATCTGTTCTTTCTATTTCAGGATCAAACAAGAGCGAGTCAAGACTTGTGGATCTTCACATTCACTGAAGCACAGAAAAAAAAATCAATAATAAAAAAAAACAAAAAAAAAGATAAAAAATAAAATAAAAATACCGATAAACAAAAATAAAAATCCAAATTAAAGGTAAGATTACTTGGTAATAATATTAGTGTGAATTAAATTAACAATCCTCGACAATGGCGCCAAAAACTTGTTGGGATATTTTATATCGTACCGCAAGTGTACGGTGTCAAGTTTTAGTAAAGACAAGTAAGAGAGTGTCGAACCCACATGGATTGTGTTCAACTCACACTAAGTACTATAATTGATAATCTTAACTTTATTTAGAAAATAATTAATAAATATTTAAATAAAAAAATAAGATATAAAAATAATTAAATAGGAGGAACTAATACGAGAAAGATTTTAGAGTCTGATTTCACCTAGTTATCCCCTATGTATTTATCATGCCAATTAATCCTTGTTCAGTTGTATTGTTTATAAGTCAAGAATCCTAAAATATTCACTCCCTCTCCCGAGCAATAGTGAAAATATTATCAACTACAGACTTCGATATCCCTATAAAAATCTAGTAATCAATAACTCATTACACTTTGTGATTCTTTGTTAACGACTTCAAATGAAATATAGATTCTCCCGAACTCTATAAAACTCCTGGGTTATATTCTCTAGATCCTATTCAAAATCCCTCTCTCCAAAGCGATACATTCTAAACATGTATTAAACGCAAGAGAATACAAATAAACTGAATAAAACTTCATAACAGTTTCGACAATCAATACATAGGTTCAAACATTGGCTACATCATTCTCTAGAATTATGGAGTTAGTTCATGACCAAAGATAAAAACAATTAAAATAGGGTAATGAACATAATGGACATCATTAGGGTCATGAACATAATGAACATCATTAGAGTTTAAAGAAAGAAACTAGATGATAAAACCCGATTTGAATCCCTTCCTTTTCGAATGTCACTGCCTTCGTCTCCTCTTGTCGCTCTTCAATCCTCCTCCTTGGATCTCTCTAAAATATGTGTTTTTAGATTTTGTATTGTGTATTAGCCTTCCCTCAGGGTTTGGACGTGATGTTTAATTTATAGGAAAACATATGTGTCCTCATCCACATCTTACGGAAACCCTAATATGTCTCACTACTCGCCGCGGCACCAAATCCCCTGGAATTTTGTATGGAGCGTCCTTGGTGCCGCAACGCCAGAAGGTTGGCGCCGCGGTGCCAGTCTTAACTTCAGGATGACTTGGTTTCTTTCGTTTCTCCTTTCCTCGCGTGCTTCTGATGAGTCCGTAAGGTCCTAAAACACGTACAAATGGCCATGATCCATGTTCCAATGTTTCCTACAAATAAAACATAAAAGAACTACAAAATACATTAAATGATACAGAATCTAACAAAATAGTAAGCTAAGAATGCAGGAATTATTGGATATAAATCGCACTTATCATATGTCGAAGTCGTCTAACATTGCATCATCAAAATCCATCTTGTGAAAATCTCGCTAACATAATCCTTACATTCTTAGGTTTTGTGTGTATATACCTCATTTCTTACTCCTATATTTCTTTATTTTGTAATTTTTTATGTTAGTCATTAGATTAATAATCAGGATGGCATATCACACATTGGCGTATTATGGATACATTATTAACGATATTGATAGTTATACATAGGGTTAATAGAAAATCTTCAATCAAGCTTGGGATTTTGGATTTCGTATTATTTGATATGTGATTCGAGACGATTGTTTTATCCCAATTAAATTTGGGATAATTTTTCTTCCTGAATCTATGATGTATCCCAACTCATTGTTTCAAATTCGGGATTCCATACCGTTCGATATAGAATTTATGGTGATTTTTTTATCCTGAGGGATAGATAATTATTAAATAAGAATATAAAGATAGTATAATATTAAACATACAATGTTAGACTGATAGACACAGGGCACAAAATCGTTAAAGCTCATATTTTAATTTCTATTTTCATAATAACTCTATTAATAATTGTTCTTTGGTCCAAGTGATTATTAACTGATTAATTTCTCACTCATACAAGTATTTAAGACATCAAATAATTGGTAGAGTAGGATTTCAGTTTATTGATTATATATCCTTAGACACAAAAAAAAAAAAAAAAAAAAAAAAAGGGGAGAGAGAACAAAAAACAAATGATTTATGCTTATAATAATTTTCCTAATTAACTAGTTCACTAATAGTGTCTAACCAAATTTACTTTAAGTAAAATCTAATAATACGTATTTATATATAGCTACGTAATGAAGTAATTAAATTTTTTCACCATAAACGCACAAGACAGTGGAAGAAATGTAGTTAGTTAGGGAGCCTTTAGAAGTCTTAATTCTAATCATTTATTTCTTCTCATAATTCCTTGCCTTCAATCATTATTTTGAGCCTGATATATGATGGAGCAACCACTTTTTTATAATTTTGCATTGCCTTTCATCCAACCCTTTTTTATTTTTATTTTTTTTTATTTTTTTATTTTTTTAAAAAAATCATCGGCATTTTTATCTTCTTTTGGCTGCTGTTTCAGTGGTTGTTGGGGTGTGAGTATTTCACAAGAAATAAATAAAATAATAATAATAATTATTATTATTATTATTATTGTTATTATTGTTATTTTGTTCTTTATTTGGTCTGTAGATTGGGTTATTTATATTTACCTTATATAACCATCATTTTATATCATGTATTTGGAAGCCATTTTTTTTTTTAGAGTGAATTATAATCAAAAGATTTTGAATATCATTTATGAGGATATTTAATAATATATAACATGCGTGTTAAAATATTATTAGATTTTTATATCAGTGATATGATATTATCGTTGCACAGTTAAATTTTTCTATTGGTAGTTATAAAATTAATAGCATCCATAAGCTGGATTGCCTCATTTCACGTGTCATCACTCGATTTCAGTCCTGAAGAATATGATGAGTCCACCAAACTTGATAGCAATCTCATTTCTTGGGAAAAAAAATCAAAACAAAATTGTTAATTTGGTGTAGTAACATAGAGAATGTTTTGTACTTCAAAATTCTTGAGTATTAATTGCGAGTAGAGTTTTACAATTTATTTTTAAAAGATATATAAAGGATTGTGAAGTCTATTTTTTTTAATCCTCTTATTTTTCCTATGATTCGAACCCAAATGTTAATCAATCCTCTATAAAATTTATTTGAAAAGTTATAAAATCAATCCTCTAAAAGTTAATATTAGGCTTGTAAATCATAATTTACTAATGTAAAAAATGTTCGTAAGTTTGACAAGGTGGTTTTCAAAATTAAATTTTTTAAAAAATAGAAAACTAAAAAATCAATTTAAAATTTACCCGCCCCAACAAAACAAAAACAAAAAAAATACAAAAAATGTAAAAGATTTGATTTTTAAGGTTCAATTTTTCATCGATCCCCACACATTTGTGAGTGCTCAATATAGGGGTGAAGAAAATCGGTTTCGGTTCCAGTTCCGCGTGGAACCAAATCTATTTGAAAAGAATTGGTTCCTAATTAAGTGGAACCAGAACCTATCCAATTAAATAGGGTACCAAATTAATTAGGTTTAATTCGGTTTCGTGTGGAACCGGAACCTACCCAATTAAATAGAGTACTCTATTAATCGGTTCTAATTCGATTTTAGTTTGGTTCTGATTTACCCTATTTATTCTTTATTGTCAAACTTTGAAAATACAATTATCTCGCACACTTGAATATTACATAATATTCTTGGCAATTTTCCATACATAAAATAAAAAATAAATAAAACTGCATATTGCATAATATTTTTGACTCAATACATAATATTCCTGTAGGAAGTGTCTGGGTTTAAATTGGGTTATAAAATTGGGTTATGAAATTGAGTTTTAAAACTGGTTATGAAATCAGATTTAAATTTGGATTTAATTAGGGTTATGAAATTGAGTTTAAATTGGGTTTTAAAACTAGTTATGAAATTGAGTTTTAATTGAGTTTTAATTTGGTTCAGAAATTGGTTCTAATTTCGGTTCCAAGAACATGTACCGATTTCGAAATTCGGTTCCCAAAACAGATTCTGGTTCTGATTCTGTCCATGACAAAACCGGAACCAGACCGTTTAAATTTGGTTCTTAAATTGGTTCGATTCCAAACCCGAAATACAGATCTGATTCCAACTGGTTCCGGATAGAATCATAACCGGTGTTTAGCCCTACTAGGCTTTTTGGTTGTTGTGAAAGCAAATTGTCATGCCGAAATAACGCCATTGGCAAAAAAAACCATCTAGAAAAAGTGAAAAACGTTGAAGTTTGCATGGGAAGCAATCATATATATTATGGTTAGATTGGTCGTCTGGTTATGGTGAAAAGTCACCATTTTATCACATAATATTATCATAACCGAAAACCGACCCTACTAGCTTTTCATTTTTATATCAATTTCCGCTTGTATCTCCTATATAATTAAATTTTAATTGTTTATTGTTATATTAACACTATAAAAAAAAATCATAAATTTATGATATTTTTCTGTCATAAAATGATTTGTGTCATAAAATTATGACATATTGTGATATAAAAAATATGACAGATATATGTCATATTTTATATTTTTCATTTTTCTCATAATTTATTGGAAAATAATATGAAAAAAATATGTCATAAATGAAAATGACATTGTTTTAATTTATGACATAAATGTCATATAACTTATGACGTATTTAGTTATTACATATTTCTATCATAAATAAAATGACATCATTTTATATATGACGGAAATATGTCATATTTTTTTTTCTAATTTGCTGAAAAAATAGGACACTAATATGTCATAAATTTATTTTTTAATGAGATATATATATATATCTCATAAAATCAAAGATTTATGACATTTATGCCTCCTATATCTTGACATTTATGTGACGGTTTTAAACCGTCATAAATTTACAACACACACAAACTGTCATAAAAAAGATAACACGATAATTTATGATAGTTTAAAAACTGTCATAAAATACTGTTTTAAGCTATCATAAAATAGTGAATTTCTAATAGGGTAAAAATGATAGGTGCACAAAAATTAACGTAAAAATATTAAAATATAAGTAAAATTTAAAAAACTGAGACAAAAGAGAACAACATTGGATCAATATTACCTCTTATAAGCTTCCTCCTCGTGATAATATCTCACTAAAAATCACACACTAGACTAAACAATTAGTTATTTTTACCCCCACTTATTTTAATATATATATATATATATATTATAAGGTTAAAAAACAGTAGGATAAACACACCATAAATCACAAATAAAATCACTTCGGCCAGCTCATAATTTTTTTTTAGTATAGAATAATAATGTCAAAATATTCATATAATCGACTCATTTATTGGAAAAATATTTTGATTAGTTTGATTATTCATCTTGCACTAGAATGGAATAAAAACATATTGGTTCCTTATTTTTCATGAAATATCAATTAAGGAATTGTTAATTTGTCCATTTTATATATAACAGTACTACTAAAATGACTCAAACATTCAATATTTCAGGAGTATTTTGGTTATTATAATTCGAATGTGGGGACCTATTTGACACTAAAGGATCAGTTGTGCCCAAATTTGATAAAAACTAAACATTCGGTACCTAGATGATATTACCCTTCTAGTATTTTTATTTTCCCAATTTTAAACAAAAAGTAAGATTGGGAATGATGCAATTCAAAGTCGAACATGCATGCGTTTGCATTGGTATGGTACATTAATTTGGTATAGTGATTAAGTACAATTTAGTATCCAAACGACAAAAGTTTGGTAGAAACCACATCGTGGAAAATTTGCTTGAAATAATAATATTTTTATTAATTTGTTATTTGATATGTGATTATATCACAATAACGAAAAACACTCTTTGTCGATTAGATGGGTGTTATACAGAAAAAGGAGAGGAAGAATGGATTTTAAATTATATATAACACTAAAATACATAGGGTATTTACAGGAAACCAATAGTTAATAATAAGACACATTTTAATCATTTGTAATGATTTCTTTCATTAAAAGGCACATGTTCAATGTATAAAAAAATTATGAAAATCATAATTTCGTTCGAATAGAGGATTTTTTTGTTCGGACGAATTGATCGGTGAAATCACACATGTAACGCAAGCGCACGTATAGTATAAAAATATCGATTCTACGAGGACTTAATTTCTGCTGTTGTTATTAATTATTGATTCTATTTATTTACATGTATCTAATTGGGGTGAAAAAGTGAATGATCGCTGATTGGTTGGTTGAATATGAATTTACTAAATAAATAAATAAATAAAAACACAAAGGAAAATACAAAGGAAAATAAACAAAAGACACAAACATCTGGGGTTGTGACTTCACACAATATTATTCTAATGATGAATTGATTCTCCTCTACATGTGTAATAAATTAGTTTGTTAACTTGCAACACGAAGATATGCAAAAGCCTTTGTCGATGGTCAGATGCAAACACCCAAAGTAACTCAATTAACTATATATTTATGTTAACCAAGAAACTCCGAATTCATTAAGATCAAGTTCTAATTATGGCTACCCACGCCCGACAGGTATATATCTATCTTGGAAGGAAATCTCCCCTAAAGTGAGATTGTGAGCTATTAAATCTAATGCTGAAACCTAAAATCACTTTGTCAAGTTCATTTTAAGTTTACCACATCAATCTTATTGGTGATCAGGCAACAAGAAGCATTAAGCTTAAGATTCAATAAACGCGCCTAATGTATTACCCATTATATTAGAAAATCAATTATTAAACTTGTGAATATTGTGCTTCATCACTTCCCTATATTAAAAAGAAAATACTAGCGTTAGGGGATCCACCTTTACTATTTCAAATCTAGAAATCTCCCTTATTATAATATATAAATTTGTATTATTTACCAACCGACCATATAGGCGGTATCATGATTAAGTCATGTTTTAATTAATTCCAACCGACCATAAAGGCGGTATCCAATTAAGTCAGATTAAAATTAATTTAATTAAGTCCAACCGACCATAAAGGAGGTATCTAATTAAGTCAGGTTTAAGATAATTTATATATTATAAATTAAGGGAGATTAATTTAAATTATCCATATTAAGGGTTTCACCCTTTACCCCATCGAAAATAAATTAGATAGACATAAAATAAAATAAAAACACACAAGTTATTATTACAACTAGAAATAAAAATACATAATTAAAAATACAAAAATTAAACACATAAGATACAATCCTTATATCCTTATTAAGAACCTTAAGGAAAGTATGAAATTTACAAATGAAATCAAGCTCTATTTATAGGAAAAATTTTGCCTCCACCGATTTCTCTACGAATTTCTCCACAACTTTCTCTACCAATTCTCCACCAAACATGGCACCAAATCCTCCACCAAACATGCAAGCATATTTGGTGGATGTTTGACAATTGTAAATTATCATTTTCCATTTTTTTTTGGTTTTTGATAATGAAATTAATAATTACACATAACACACTTTAGATTTCTCATCAATTTCGGTCTTGAAAACTTCAGAATTCGAAATTATTATGAACATAAAGTTGTAGATCTTTGAGTCTTCTTTCATCTGGAACTTAAATCACCTCAATCCTAAATCGGAGTAAAAATTATAGCCAAAATACGAAAATTACGCAAATCTGAAATTTCCGAAATTGTACTTCGTTAGTGTTGGAGTTTCTACGGTCCCGAGGATCGATTTAAAGCAATGAAACAAACATGTGAATACACGAAGAAGTTGCAGAATACTTACATCGATCGGTAGAGGCGATGCGTCGAAGAACAAAAAACTTTTTAAGCCCTTTGAAGCTCCTTGGTGCTCATGGCAGTGGCAGTTTTTGCCCTCCTCAAATTCGGCCATGGAGGGATCTCTCAAGCTCCAAGCTTTGGTTGATTCCATGCTCACGTGTGCGGTTTCCCTATCACCTTTGCAAGACCCCGAATGTGTGCAAGCACTTGGTGATTTTTGCCACAAAAATCACCCTTGCACTTCTTCTTCATTCTCGGCATTTTGGGCAGAAAAAGGAGAAGAACAGTAGCCCCTTTGGGTGAGAGAGAGAGGAGAGAAGAGTGAGAGAGAGATGTGTTGGTTTTTACAAAAATTGTATTAGTTAATTATTTTCAAAAAACAAATAAACATATACCATTTTTCCTTTTCCAAAAAGACAAAGCATTAAAGCTTTGCAACTACCACCATCAATCACAATGACAAGTTGTCACATCACTCAAAGTGACTAGATATCACATCAATTGATTGACTAGTGATTTGACGCTTGATGTGACTTGTGGGCTGCACTTAAATTCGCAATACGAGTGCGCCCGTAAACACTCCCGGGCTCGGGTTCGCTAATTCCAAATTAACGAATTTTCCGTTGTGACATAATTAAATAATTATGCCTAGCAAAATTACTGTCTCATATCATCTCAATCCAGGAACTAATCATAAGGACCTTTCATCATTTAGACATCTTGGTGATCTAATCACAAATGATAAAAAACAATTTCCTTTGTCACATAGTTAATTTGTACAACAACACCATGATCTGTAAAAATAGTGACACTATGGGTCATAACTGTCCAACAATCTCCCACTTGGCCTATAGCCAGTCACTCAAGTGTCCTACACCCGAACTATGTATGGTGCGCTCAAATTACTGAGAAAAGACTTTCGTCAGCGGATTTGCATGATTATCATCTGATGCGATTTATTCGATCATCACATCACCACGATGTATGATCCGAACGAATCAGATGAATAGTCGAAGTATATATCTGGATCGTTGATGAGACCATTAATTCTTTAGCCTGCGTTGTAGCCTAGCTCAGCCGCTAACATAATTATATCTAATCTAATTAGATTATTATCAATCCAGAAGGCTTCTATTGCTGCCTCAGCTGCAGCAATAATCCACTTTTGTTGTTTATTCGGTAACAGTATCTTGCATGGAAGATTTCCAGCTCACTGTTCCGTTATTCAAACTTTATAGTACCGTTGTTACGACTTATAGTCGTTATTATCGGTTAGGAAACTTGCAGCAGTGAACCCAGTCACTTCAAGTTCTCCTTCTCCATAGTATAAGACAGCATCTTTAGTTCCTCTAAGATACTAACGGATGTTCTTAACATCAATCCAATGACCATCACTTGGATTGGCCCGATTGTGACTCCATATGCTCAAAGCCTATGAGACACCAGGTCACGTATATTTTTCAATGTACGAGTTCTCGGAGAGTGTTAACAACATTAAATCTATCCCAGTAGATCTTTATTCCTAGAATAAAGGTTGTTTCTCCCAAGAATTCTACGGAGAATTTTCTCGAAAGCCAAGCTTTCACCGATTGTATTATGGGAATATCATTTCCAAAAAATGATATATCATCATTACATAGGACATTCACTGTCAGTGCGCTCCCACTAACCCTCTTATTTACACAAGAATCATTTTCGTTTTGAATTAAATCATACATCATTATGATTACATCAAAACAATAATTCCAAGAATGCTATGCTTGCTTCAATCCATCCATGGATTAAATAACCTGCAAACCTTGTTTGCTAGTTTTGGTTCGACAAAACCGCCAGGATGTTGTAAACATCCTCCAAAAGGTTTCCGTTAAGGAAAGCGGTTTTGGCATTCAGCTGCCATATTTCATAAATAAAATATGCAGCATCAGCAAGCATTATCCAAATGGATTTATCGTGGCAACAGGTAAAAGGTTTCGTCGTAATTGACACAATGTTGATAACAATACCTTTTCGCTATAAGCCTAGCTCAATACGTTGGTATGTTGCCTTCCATGTTTGTATTCCTTGAAGACTTATAGTACCAATAGGCACAATGCCTTACGGTACTTCAACTAGTATCCAAACTAAGTTGATATATATAGAATCCATTTCAGACATCATGGCACTTTGCCATAATGGGGAGTCGATACCTTGTATCACTTCCTCATACGTAGTCAGTTCGTGTTACTCAATAAGATTGATATTTTTATGACGTGAGATCAGAAACCCATACCCCAGGTTGTTTTCTGACTCTCTCCGACTTACGCGGTTCTTGTGTATTCGAAGATTATTGGTATAGTATCATCCTTGATGAACTATCTGTGTTCCATTAAGGAATCGGTGCCGGGAACAGTATTACTCCGATTATCATCGAGTTTTACTTTCCTCCCACTTACCACTACATTTAGGTATTCCTCTTAGGAAAACTGCATGGTGAGCAACAATTAAATTGTTCTCTTGTGAGTTGTATAAGTACTATACTTTGGTATCCCTAGGATAACCCACAATTAGGCACTTATCCGATTTGGGTTCTGGTTTGGTATCATCCAAACTTATGCCCAGCATACCCAAATCCTCAGGAATGAGAAAACCCAGTTTCTTTCCTGTTCATATCTAATATGAAGTCTGTTTAACAGATTTTATGGAACCTTATTCAAAATAAGTTCTGAACTGTTTATGCGTATCCGTTGAAGGAAATGGTAGCTCAGAGCGACTCATGATTAACCTTATCATGTCCAACAAAACTCGCTTTCTCCGTTCAGACACACCGTCAAATTGACGTGTTCCGGGAGGAGTCCTCATTGAAAGAATACTATACTCTTTCAAGTATTTGAGAAACTTATTGCTTAAGTATTTTCATCATGGTCTAACCGTGATGGTTTAATACTTTAGCCGATCTGTTTGTCTATTTCGTGTCGAAACTGTAAAAATTTTCGATTTGTGTTTCTAAGGAAACACATAACCATAACGCGATGCCACATCCATAAAGGTCACGAAATATTCATATCCACCTCTAGCCTAGCTAGACATGGGCCCACTTTCTTCACTATGAACTAGGGCTAACAGATCGGTGGCATTTGCACTTTTACCAAGTAAAGGTGTTTTAGGCACTTTGCCCAATAAAGTAGATTCGTAGACATCATTTGAATAGAATCAAATCCGTCCTAATATCCACTCTTCAAAAGTGTGGATATACGAGTCTTGTTTAATTGTGTCCCAGACAACAATGCCACATTTAAGTTTCAACTGATTAACTCAGTTTGAGCTATTTGTTTGTCATGTTATACGTTTGAGATTTATTTATATTCAAAATATAAATACTGTTATTCACATCTAATGTGTTTATCTCAATATCATCTTTATAAAATGAAACACTTTAGTGTTCTAGAATATAAAGGTATATCTGCAACAGATTATACTCTGATATAGAGATAATGTTCCTAGTCAAACTAGTTACATTGTAACAGTTTCCTAATTTAAGTACATACCCGAAGGGTAGTTCCTAAACTTAGGTATCTACGGTTAAAACAGCGACTGTCGTCCCGTTTTCAATTCGCAGATGAATCTCTACTGAAGTCAGTATCCTGCTCTCAGCAGATTCTGCATATCAGCTCATATTTATGTACCACACTCAGTATCTAAAATCCAATTTTAATACTAGCTGTGAACATGTTTGTAACAAACATATTTGAAGTCGGAGCCTTGCACCGTCTTCAATTCCTTCATGTCTGCCTTGTCCAAACGGCAGACACGCTTCCGCGATCCCTGTTTGCCACAGTTTAGGCAGACATTTTGGGATATGTCATTTATCTTCCCAGAAGATTATAATGATTTTTCCTTTACCATTTTCCACACTCCAGAAGCCTTTGGCCAAGCCTTGTCCTTCTAGAATATCGAAGTAAGATGCGCCTTGCGCTTCTTGCCTTATTGCAAACTTTGGATTTGACTCATTGAGTACATCCATTAACTCTCCAAGAGTTTACTATTACAATTTAGTACTTCAAAGATCTAACTATAGATATATGAAGATCCTTCCATTTCAATATCATACTTTAAGGATCTAATCCTTAAATCTGATTAAGAAATTAAGGAGTCTATTTGGCAAGCTTAATGGATTAAGCGCTAAAGTTATCATCACATGAATCTTCCAAAGATCATGCTCCACTATTTGCTTAACTCCGGGCTTAGGCCTACTATGTTATTTTATCAAATAAAGTAACTTATTAGTTTCCAGGACCATCCTGAAATTTTATTCCCAATTTGAAAATTAAAGTCGTTTAAATACGTTTTCACCCAGGATTATGTTTTAAACACTAATCTTTTAATTTATCTTGATTCTAATAGTCCAACTATTTAATCAACGATTTAGGTACTATTTATTATAATGATTATTATAGTCCAACTATATAATCAACTATAATTTAAATTAGTTAACTTCAATTATATTGATTACTATAATCCAATTATAAAATCAACTATTAATTGAAATTAGTTAATTCAAATATATTGATTACTATAATCCAATTATATAATCAGCTATAAATGAAATAGTTTGAATAACAGTCAAACTGTTTATTAAAACAACATTAATTATTAGTCCAACTAATATATTAATTTATTTGACGAAATATTTGTATGAGCGCGTATGGCAAGTAATTAAACGAATATTGAAAATTTAATACTTGCCTCCCACTATTTTTCGGCGAGCCTCTAACCCTCTGTGGAGTACTCGGGAAACCTTGTTTCCTAGTGGGCTAGGATCCCGTTAAATAACACACAATCTTGACTTTGGCCAACAAATTGTATGATAATTAACTAGGTAGGTCTCTAAGATCAATTGGATCCCATCCAATTCCTAGATCCAGTAGGTGAACATCCAAGTCCGAAACATATATCCTATTTATGCCAATATATCCAATATATTGCCTAACATTTTTTCCTCTGAATCAACTAAGCCTTGGCTTTGGCACAACAAACTTAGTGATCCCAGTTAAGCGGAACTCATTGAACTTGGAAAGCTTCGTAATCAATGTCGATGGACAAGAAGTGATCTTGACTTTGGCCAACAAATCACAACTTGGACACGACACCAATATGGAACAAAGCCTTCGTGATTCAAACACATCCTCGTCGGAAAAAGGTCTTGACTTTGGCTAACAAACCAATGCCAGTCTTAGATCTTGAGTAAGAATCACTCAATGGAAGGAAAAACGCTTAATATAATGTTGAGGGTTTTTCGCGTGCAATTGGCAACCAATTTATTATATTTGTTAAGGTCTCATCATCATACACCCTTAAACATGCATTCTAAACACATAATAAGGCGCATATACTAAATAATAATCATATGCGGATGGATACATAACACATTGTTCCTAGAACAAATCTCTCTCTTTCCTCTCTCAAGCTAGCACAAGTATTACTTCTACCTGTTACATAAAACTTCTAAAGAAACCTCATTTACATTGAGGGGAATAGGTGAGAAGAGAAATACAAAGAGTAAGGAGGTAATAGGCTGGACACGCAGGTCTAATTAATAAATTCTAAATTTATTACAACAATTTCCAAAATTGCCCCACCCATCTAATATCCATCTGATATACATTATTCATGCATCGCAACCATGTATTCACACAAGCATGTTATCAATCAATCTAATCCAATTAATTAATCTGATAATTAATGACCATCCAATGTTCAAACAACGATTTGATTTTGCGCGAGTCCAACTCGATTTGCAAATAAGTACTCAAAGTACGAATTCTTGAATTATATTAAACTATAAAATTAAATCCAATTCAATTTGTATTTAATACTAATTCGCTATTTAATTCCAAATTTAATATTACACTTTATTAATAAACCTTTGCGACTTAGATTCCAAATCTAATCGTTACGGGTCTCAAAGCCCGATTAACATCCAATGTTAATTTAATTAAAGTCTAATGGGATTTTAATTAATTTCTTAAGGCATGGACTTTTGGTCAACTTGGGTCAAACCCAATAACCAAAGCCCATTAAAAGGGACCCTTATATGCCTAGAAACCAATTTAGGCCCATTAGGGCCAATTAATGTTAAAGGTCCATTAAGTCAAAATTGAACTTTATGGATACGGTTTTGGGCCCAATTAGATCCAACCAATTTAGCCTAAACCCATTTTGGTACAACCAAACCCAATAAGCCCAATTACAACTTCTAAAGCCCAATTTCCAAAATAGGCCCAATTAATTAAACTACAAAAATTCCAAATTTCATATTTAATTAACCAAAGTGTATTGCCATAATTAATTACCCAAATAAATATTTCCAAAACATCAATTAGCCTAATTAATTATGCTCATTAACATTAAAACATGTCCAACACATTTTAATCAAAAATCAAACCCATTTCACATGCTTAAGCTCACGGTAATTAGGGGTAATTTGTCCAATTCAAAATTCAATCCAATTAATTCTCAAATCAACAATTCCCAATTGATTCCAACTCATCCAATGAATCAACAATCAAAAAATCACCATGACCATTAGGGTTCCAACTTTCGGCCAAGCCAATAGATTTGGGGAAAATTTGTCCAATTCAAAATTCATCAAATTTACAATGCATAACACCATGTTATCAATATTTAAGCATACTCAATCAATTAATTTAACCAAATCATGCTCAAAATCAATTTACCCAATTTTAACCCTAAGTTCAAGTTTCATGCTTTTAACTCGCTCTGATACCATTGTTGGAGTTTCTACGGTCCCGATGATCGATTTAAAGCAATGAAACAAACATGTGAATACACGAAAAAGTTACGGAATACTTACATCGATCGGTAGAGGCGATGCGTCGAAGAACAAAAAACTTTTTAAGCCCTTTGAAGCTCCTTGGTGCTCATGGCAGTGGCAGTTTTTGCCCTCCTCAAATTCGGCCATGGAAGGATCTCTCAAGCTCCAAGCTTTGGTTGATTCCATGGTCACGTGTGCGGTTTCCCTATCACCTTCGCAAGACCCCGAATATGTGATATCACTTGGTGATTTTTGCCACAAAAATCACCCTTGCACTTCTTCTTCATTCTCGGCATTTTGGGCAGAAAAAGGAGAAAAACAGCAGCCCCTTTGGGCGAGAGAGAGAGGAGAGAAGAGTGAGAGAGAGAGATGTGTTGGTTTTTACAAAAATTGTATTAGTTAATTGTTTTAAAAAAAATAAACATATACCATTTTTCCTTTTCCAAAATGTCAAAGCATTAAAGCTTTGTCAACTACCACCATCAATCACAATGACAAGTTGTCACATCACTCAAAGTGACTAGACATCACATCAATTGATTGACTAGTGATTTGATGCTTGATGTGACTTATGGGCCGCACTTAAATTCGCAATGCGAGTGCGCCCGTAAACACTCCCGAGATGGGGTTCGCTAATTCCAAATTAACGAATTTTTTGTTGCGACGTAATTAAATAATTATGCCTAACAAAATTACTATTCACATCGCTAACGAATTAATTCTAAATTAACTCGTTCGCCTGAATTAAAATCTAATTTCAATTCCGCGTCGAAATCCAATTTCATATAATATATCGAATATATTATTTTATCGATTAATTCCAAATTAATCATTTTCTCTCTTTAATTAATATTTTATCCCAGATAAAATATATCTGTAATTTATCCCAGATTAATTTTCTCTCTCATCTAATTAATCATAGATTAATAAAGTGTGAGTCATACGTCATCGGTGAATCTTCGGGAAGCAACCCATGAGATCCCCGGATATGTTGGCAGTAAATCCGGTCGTCGGACTATCCGAACACGTACGTACCTAGTACTACATTTATACCGATTTACAAGACAATGTTGGCTTCTAGCAAAACGCCATGCATACCCAATTCTCCAAAAATATCCTTACAGGAATATGTGATCTATATCAGGCGTAGTATACGTAATATTACGTATTTCAATCCAGCATCGGATGTCACGTGCAAAGCCTGGGTCTGGAAATGTGTCTGCCCCGTATGAAGCACATATCAGATCTCTGGTAACTAGTCTCTATAATCGGATAAACATGACCTAGTCATAATATCCCGATAGCTGCAGCATATAAGAGAACAAGTTCCGTATCCTACGTGATCATCATCTCCACTATTACTGGAGTGATACTTCCATCTTGACATCACACCCAATACACTACGATTCTCAATATACCCAGAAGAGGTGTACATAGAACCTGTTAAAGCCCTGAACGACCAAAACTAAAGTATATTGATTGTCGCAAGTATTAACGGTCCAAGTCTCAGGTTAAGACCAAATACACCTACCCTGATTTGGACTTCCATAGACACATAGTAATACTACCAATGGAATTTCGAGGGGTCTATCCAGAGCGAAGCTGTTTTCCATACCATCGGTAAAACACAACCTCCAACTACACTTGCATGAGTATCTTATACCCAAATATATGAGAACTATGTCGTTATGCCCTCACAACGCGCACAAGTGTAATACTAGTTTATTCCGCATTATCGATGTCCAATCTCGATAATACTACGACTAGGGATATTTAATGATTAAACCTTCGTGGATTGATAATGTCTCATATCATCTCAATCCAGGAACTAATCATAAGGACCTTTCATCATTTATACATCTTGGTGATCTAATCACAAATGACAAAAAAGCAATTTCCTTTGTCACGTAGCTAATTTGTACAACAACACCATGATCAGTACAAATAGTGACGCTATTGGTCATAACTGTCCAACAGTTAGAACGACATTTCAAGTTTCCAACCTCCAAAATCCAAATGTCAAGTCCAGTTTTTACCCTTATTTGTTCCATATTTTTCCCCGATTGATTCCATTGAGTCCTGATTTTATTTTATCTGCAAAATAAAGTAAAACACATCAAAACATTCATCAAACCCGAGAAACTAAACAAAATATTAGGTTAAATGGGCGGTAAATATTGATATATTTTCCACTCATCACGAACCAATTGAATCGAAAACCTAAAAAGTTATAGATGGACTGATTGAACGATATCGAATGAGAACAATTTTAGAAACCTCTGGATGAATCGTTTGAATAGCTCGAAAGCCTATTCAAATGAGAACAACTGTAAAGGCATTTGGTGAACACCCCGCCGAAGGCTGGGTGTTACTGGTATGAGACATCTCGCTGAATCTCAAAATAAGGAAAATCGGACATGACGTACCCTAAAATTGGACAACTTGGAACGAAGTCTAGCACCAAAATGACCTATCATGAACACCAGACACGTAAAAAGACCTATGGTCCAAATTCCAAATAAATCAAATCTCATCATCAATACTCAGGGCTTCGTGCCCAAATCAATACAATCAAACCAATAGGTTAATTACATACATATAACTACGTGCATTGGACGGTAACAAAACATACACCAAAGTTAAATTGATTTCTAAACTATATGACTATTCCTATAACTCTAGAGAGGATGACTGCAACTTGAGTGATCTTTTGTCTTGAGCATAAGTTTCTAAAGCTTGATGGTTGACCGATCTGATTTTCAACCTACAAAACTAACAAACTGTTATTGTTGGGAAGCGGCCGCGAGTGCGCAGCGGAAAATAAAAATTATTATGCCGCTGTCCCTTTGCCCAAGACCTATTTGTTTTTATTATTCTACAAGCCTAGGCCTGTTACTATATATTCTAAGTATAAAACTCATAAAACATGCAAAGAACATAAATATAAACATGCTAACTATCATAAGAACTCTAAATAAAATAAAGAAAGAAAAAGACTTACTTGAACCGTAGACTCCTCCAGTCCTCCCTCCAATTTACAAGCTTTTCTCGAACTCAGCAAGCTCTTCCACGTTCCAAACAGCCACCCAAGTGTGTGGCCTCCAAAGATGCACACACCAAAACCAAAACTCAACGACAAGACTACGCATTGAGTGCATGAGTATTTTGCCCTTGGTGCTAGCCTAGGCAAATACCTCAAAACTTTTAACTCGAGGTTCCTATAGTCAATTAGAATTAAGGATCCTCAAAATCAGTGGCTTACTCTTAAACTTTAGAGTTGCTCACTTATATAAACCCAATATATGAAATGTTTGGTGTAAAAAAATTGTGAAGAATTCTTTGGGTTTATATAGTGCTCCAAAGACAACAAAATTAATTAAGAATCCGATGTGGGATAAAAGTTAATTTAATCTTAGCCATTGGATCTTAATTTAGTGGTTTAATGAGATTATAAAACCATAATAAGAGTTTGGGCCGAATTGGAATTCAAAACAAATAACAAATTTTTTTTACTATTCACGTTGCTATTCACATTACTATTCACATTAATAATATTGTTTATTTATTTATTTAATATTATTTTTTTATTCCTATTCCCAAAGTGCCCCTATCGTCATTCACTAATCCCTAAGCCACTATGGAACCTTATAAATGATCTGTTCAATAATTAAACACATTGAACCATTTTGAACAATTCCTAAAACAATCATATATGCTGTTATATTTGTAATGTGCACTGTTAACCATTGATTTCAACTTTTTTGTGTGTGACCTTTTGGGTTCCCCTCAAGTTGGACATGAAATGAATCGTGATAATTTAATCGAACATAAATTATCCTTCGATCAGATGGTCGTTCGATTTCAATGACCAAGGTTGACATCTAGCAACACATGCCAAGGCCTCCAAATGAGAAGGAAAGATATATATACCCATTATGTAGCGATTTACATATGATACGGTCTCTCGCCTCACTGTATCCCCACCTATTGACCTAGGGTACGGAAATGTCTACCCATATGGTCAAAGGTATGATGTTGATAGTGTCATGAATCGTGCTAACCCACGAATATCACATGATTATTCCACTGTGGCCACAGTCTCAAGTACTGATCACACATATCAACCCAGGAACTGTAATACTGCTCTTATAAGAAAATATTATCCGAGAGAGTGGCGATTCTCTGTTGTATCTTTACAAACTTCATGTGTTTCAACAAATGACCGAATCATACCCTTTTGACTAGATCTTTTGAACCGGGGAGGAGATTGTCAAAGTTATTTGATCCACACATAAGATTGTAAAGACCTCAAGTCTAAGGACTAGTCATATAATCGATACATGAAAGTTCTCACAGACACATGGGATAAACACTCCATATGAAAACTTTCGGCGGTTAGTTCGGTGGACTCAAGCAACTCATGTATCCATGTGATACACCAACCGGACGAATCTCCGCTAGTAGCCTATGAGATCAGGCTACCCCACTTAAGGGCAGATCATATCATCATGCTAGTCTCTCCACTTTGTGAACGCCCAGATTATTCACAAAACTATGACTTGGAACATTTAAGAGTAATGATTCTCATAAGGCGTGGAAGCCATCGTCTTATTACTCCAAGGGCTTTATTACAGTGTTGATGATTCATATAAGTTATGTAAGACACGTATAATAAAGATTTCTATTTTTTTAATTAATGAAAATATTACAAATACTTGTACATATAGCCCATCCACAAGTTGGGTATAAGGCATATCCCTAACAATCTCCCACTTGCACTATAGCAAACTAGTATGAATCTGGACACCGTACTCTCGGGTGTGCCTATCATGCTTTTGTTGAGTCGACTCTTTAGTCACAGAATCTGCAAGATTATCTTATGTGGGTATTTTCTCTATAATAACTTCTTTTCTCTCAACAATCTCCCTAATGAGACGAAATCGCCTGAGTACATGTTTGGATTTATAGTGGGACCTTGGTTCCTTTGATTGAGCAATGGCGCCCGTGTTGTCACAGTACATCGTGACACCATTCTTTATCGCGGGAAGCACTTCCAGCTCCGTGATGAACTTTTTTATCCAGACTGCTTCTTTAGCTGCCTCAGATGCTGCAATATACTCGGCTTCAGTGGTGGAGTCCGCTGTAGTTGACTGCTTTAAGCTTTTCCAACTTACAGCACCGCCATTTAAAGTAAACAGATATTTTATTTGTGATCTGTTGTCATCCCTATCGGTCTGAAAGCTCGCATAACAGTAACCGATGACTTTCATCTCAGAACAATCTCTGTATGTCAAGAACACATCCTTGTTCTTCTCTGATACTTGAGGATTGTTTTGATAGCTGCCCAGTGTTGCTCACCAGGATTTGCCTGATACCTGCTCGTTATGCTAAGAGTATAAGAGACATCAGGTCTTGTATATAGCATGGCGTACATGATCGATCCTATTGCTGAGGCATAATAGATCTTACTCATACGCTCTCTCTCTGAAGGAGTATGTGGACATTTCTCCTTAGATAATTTGATTCCATGACAAGTAGGTAAATTACCTCTTTTGGAATCTTCCATTTTGAACCTTTTCAAAACTTTATCTATGTACGTAGATTGATAAAGTCCTAACAACCTCTTAGATCTATTACGGTAGATCTTAATGCTGAGGATGTAGGCTGCTTCTCCTAAATCTTTCATGGAGAAATTTTGAGATAATCATTGCTTGGTGGCTTGCATCATGGAATATCATTTTCGATGATTAAAATGTCATCGACATATAATACAAGAAATACAACATCACTCCCACTACTTTTCCTGTAAACACAAGGCTCGTTTATATTTTTGATGAAGTCAAATTCTTTGATTGTCTCATCAAATCGTATATTCCAACTTCTGGAGGCTTGCTTGAGTCCATAAATGGATCGTTTAAGCTTGCATACTTTATTATGATCATCCTTAGATGCAAACCCACCAGGTTGTGTCATATAGTCTTCCTCTACGAGGTTCCCATTAAGGAAAGTTATTTTGACATCCATATGCCAAATCTCATAATCAAAGTGTGCAGTTAGTGCCCGTAAAATTCGAATGGACTTTATCATTGCAACATGCGAGAAGGTTTTGTCATAGTCAATTCCTTGGATTTGTCTATAACCTTTCGCCACCAACCTAGCCTTATAGGTTTGGATGTTGCCTTCTGCATCAATTTTACGCTTGTAAATCCACTTGCAGCCTATGGGTTTTATCCCTTCAGGTGCATCTACCAGGTCCCAGACTTGATTATGATACATACAGTCTATTTCGGATTTCATGGCCTCAAGCCACTTGACTGAATCAATGTCACGTATTGCTTCATCATAACTGGTGGGATCATCATTATCAATGACCTGATCATGTTCCTCATCAATATGGAAACCATATCTTTCAGGCTCATGTCTTTCCCTACCAGCCCTTCCGAGTTTATAACCTTGTGGTTGTTCCGTCACTGCCCTTTTGAGGGGCCTGGGGTTTAGTTCTATGTTAGTTTGTTCTTCTCGTACCTCATCGAGGTCAAGTCTACTCCCACTATATTTCTTGAGAAGGAATTCATTCTCTAGAATTTAGCATTTCGTGAGACAAATATTCTTTGTTCATTTGGGATGTAGAACACGTATGCTCTTGAGTTCAAGGCATATCCTACAAACCTACATTTAACTGCCCTATCATCCAATTTGTTAGTTTGTGTGAGATTGACATATGCGTCACATCCCCAAATTCTTAGATAACTAAGACTAGGACGTTTCCCAGACCATAACTCATATGGTGTTTGACTAACAGTCTTGGAAGGAACTTGGTTTAGTAGTAGTGTTGCAGTTTCTAAAGCAAGACCCTAAAATGAAAGAGGTAGATCCCTGTCTGGCATCATTGATCGGACCATATATAATAATGTCCGATTTCTCCTTTCGGAGACCCCATTATGATGTGGAGTTCCCGGAGGAGTCCACTTGGAAACAATACCATTTTCTCTCAAATAGTCTTGAAATTCATTGCTTAAGTATTCACTACCTCGGTCAGACCTTAGTGACTTAATACTTTTATTAAGCTGGTTTTCTACTTCAGCCTTGAAGTCTTTGAATTTCTCAAAGGCTTCAGATTTGTACCGCATAAGGTATACATACCCATATCGCGAATGATCATCGATAAAGGTAATGAAGTAGGAGAATCCACCTCTAGTGGTGACTGACATTGGTCAGCATACATCAGAGTGTATGAGTTCTAATGTCTCCACTGCACGCTATCATTTACCTTTGAAGGGTAATTTGGTCATTTTACCAAGTAGACAAGACTCACAAGTTCCATAAGGTTTATATTTGAAGGGTTTGAAATACCCATCCTTATGTGGCTTAGTTAATCTTGTTTCATTGATATGACCTAAGTGACTGTGCCATAGAAGTGATTCGTTGAGATTATTCGAGTTAACATTGTATATATTAGAGGTTGAACATTCTTTGTTAGTTTGTAAGACATAGATACCATTATTCAAAATACCATCTCCATATTTTATTTCATTGAAATAAATAGAACATTTATTACAACTTATTAGGCATGAAAAGCCTTTATTACATAAAGAAGAAATTGAAATAATGTTATTTACTAGAGAAGGTACATGAACAAAATCTTCTAAGTCTAAAACTAAACCATTCGGCAAAACTAATGAATAAGTCCCCACGCATAATGCAGCCAGTTTTACTCCATTACCAATGTGTAAGTCAACCTCCCCATGACGGAGTCTCCTACTGTTTCTCAGGCCCTGCACATTGTTACATAAGTGAGACCCATAACCAATGTCAAGCACCCAAGTAGAAGGTTCATAGTTTTGAGAATATAGTTCAATCATTTACAACATACCTGAAGAATTGGGCTTCTTAGCCTATTGGGCTTCCCTAGCTTCGTTGGCTTTCAAGGATCTGCAGTCTTTCTTCCAATGACGCTTCTTTCCATAAAAGAAACATTTCCCCTTTTCCGTTTTTCTTCTCCACCTTAACATTGGGCTTTAGGTGATCTGGAGCCTTGGCCTTGCCCTTATTTTTCTTTGGGCCTCGTGGCTTCAGGTCCGTACCCATAAGTATGACGGTGGTTTTAAGCTCTGGTTTCAAGTCCTTCTCTGCTTGCTTTATCAAATTGTGCAATTCTGCTAAAGTAGCTTCTTTATCAGAAAGATGAAACTGCATAATAAAGTTAGAGAATTCTTTTGGTAATGACTGAAGAATTAGATCGTGACCTATCTCATGATCCATGATGAACCCGAGGTTGGCCAATTTTTCAATGTGGCCAATCATCTTAAGCACATGTCCACTAACAGATCCTTTCTTATACCTTGTTTGGAATAAGGCACATGACACTTGGAATCTCACGGTATGAACAGAAGTTGCATACAACTCCTTCAAGTGAAAGATGATGGTTTGAGCATCCATATCTTCGTGAGCTTTCTGAAGTTCGTCCGACATAGAGCCAAGCATTATGCGAACTGCTTGCTCATCATCATCGATGTGTTTCTTCCAAGCATCAAATGTATCTTGGTCAGTATCTTCTGCGGGTTCAGGGGGAAATGGTCTTTCAAGAACATAGAAAATCTTTTCTTGTCGTAAGACAATTTTAAGGTTTCTAAACCAGTCATTGTAGTTGTCCCCTTTGAGCTTATGCTCATCAAGGATGGAACGAAGTGATACTCTGTTTGCCATTTGAATGTTTGTGAAATATTTTAGCCCACCTCTTAAGAGAAAATGTTAAAATTAGGAATATGTTTTCATTAATGTTTCATAATAACATGGGCTTTTAATATTATGAATTTGCTCCCACTCAATTGTTTTAAAATTTTAAGCAAATCACATCAACCCCAATATGATGGATTTCTTGTGGGCAAGGATCCCATTATCATCATTTCATAACTCCGACTAGGGCCGGTCTTTATAAAATATGATAATTAGGTAGGTCCCAACCAATTTATAATATAAATCACAATTCCTTGATCATTGGGTTGGGCAATCAAACATGCTATAGCTTATGCTAGTCTTTGTGGACACCCAATCTTTGCCACTAAGTTATAAGACCACGCCTAAGGGTCGATGCGTCTTATGACTCAGAAAAGTCAAATCATTGTCAATAGTACGATTTAGGGACAAATTGGTATTGGTCAGTCTCGTAGAGCCTAGTCGTGCCAATACGGTTTCAGCCATTTGGGTCTATACTTTACAATGGGAGGCAAATTTTGGACTTAAATTATTATTGAGGATTTTAGCAAGTTTAAGTGAATAATTGTCAAATGGATTCCTCCATTGAAAATTCCCCAGAGGGAGGGTGGAGCGAACTCTCTTAAATACCCTTACCTCTTAGGCTCTTATTGCCTTGATGACAGGAATAAACAATAGATCCTCAAAATTAGTCCAACACTTTAAATATGCTTTAAGGTAAGCTTTGAGTAAATGATTATCTAGATGTCTTCACAACTTTTCCTTTTGGCTATAAAAAGGTAGTGAGTGAAGAAAGACACAAAATCATTATCTAACTCTAGTAATACCTTTGGTTAAATTAACTTTAGTTTGGAAAGTTTTCTTAACCCCTTGGTCCCAACCCACTTGTATCTTTTATAATGTCTTTTATTATAAACAAGTGATTTATATTTATTAGCCTTAAAGGTAATAAATCTCTAAGTTCATCACGGAATAATTACTTAGTTAAGGGATAAACAATACACTCTCTATTTCTTAGAAAGTCTCTAGATGCTTGCACCCTAAAATAATCATGTCAATTCTAATCATACATAGAATCATCTAGCATATGAGTTTTAATATGTTGGAATTATTTTAGGCATTAAATAACTTTGATTAATATTTAATTATGATATTGTATTTTATTTTATTCAAATAAATTTACTATTCACATTTTTCTGCAGACGCGTAAACTTTAAATGCAATTTCATAATTCAAATATTAACAAAATCATGCGAAACTTGTGCCTAAAATTAATTTCAGGGTGTTAGCTTTCTAACAAGCTTTTAAACACCCAATTTCGAGTTCAAACGAGTGAGAAATAATAAAAACAAAAACGACGGGCTGATACCACTGTTGGGAAGCGGCCGCGAGTGCGCAGCGGAAAATAAAAATTATTATGCCGCTTTCTCTTTACCCAAGACCCACTTGTTTTGATTATTCTACAAGCCTAGGCATGTTAATATATATTCTAAGCATAAAACTCATAAAACATGCAAAGAACATAAACCTAAACATGCTAACTATCATAAGAACTCTAAATAAAATAAAGAAAGAAAAAGACTTACTTGAACCGTAGACTCCTCCAGTCCTCCCTCCAATCTACAAGCTTTTCTCGAACTCAGCAAGCTCTTCCACGTTCCAAGAGCCACCAAAGTGTGTGGCCTCCAAAGATGCACACACCAAAGCCAAAACTCAATGGCAAGACTACGCCTTGAGTGCACGGGTGTTTTGCCCTTGGTGCTAGCCTAGGCAAATACCTCAAAACTTTTAACTCAAGGTTCCTCAAGTCAATTAGACTTAAGGATCCTCAAAATCAGTGACTTACTCTTAAAATTTTGAGTTGCTCACTTATATAAACCCAAGATATGAAAGGTTTGGTGTAAAAAAATTGTGAAGAATTCTTTGGGTTTATATAGTGCTCCAAAGATAACAAAATTAATTAAGAATCTGATTTGGGATAAAAGCTAATTTAATCTTAGCCATTGGATCTTAATTTAGTGGTTTAATGAGATTATAAAACCCTAATAAGAGTTTAGGCCGAATTGGAATTCAAAACAAATAACAAAAAAATTATACTATTCATGTGAATAGTAATTTTTTATTATTATTTTTTTTATTCCAATTCCCAAAGTGCCCCTATCGTCATTCACCAATCCCTAAGCCACTATGGAACCTCATAAATGATATGTTCAATAATTAAACACATTGAACCATTTATGAACAATTCCTACAACAATCATATATGCTGTTATATTTGTATTGTGCACTGTTAACTACTGATTTCGACTTTGTTGTGTGTGAGCTTTTGGGTTCCCCTCAAGTTGGACATGAAATGAATCGTGATAATTTAATCGAACATAAATTATCCTCCGATCAGATGATCGTTCGATTTCAATGACCAAGGTTGACATCTAGTAACATGCCAAGGCCCCCAAATGAGAAGGAAAGATATATATACCTATTCTGTATGCGATTTACATATGATACGGCCCCTCGCCTCACTGTATCCCAACCTATTGACCTAAGGTATGGAAAGTGTCTACCCATATGGTCAAAGGTATGATGTTGATAATGTCATGAATCGTGCTAACCCAAGAATCTCACATGATTCTTCCGCTGTGGCCACAGTCTCAAGCACTGATCACACAAATCAACCCGCGAACTGTAATACTACTCTTATAAGAAAATATTATCCGAGAGAGTGGCGATTCTCTATTGTATCCTTACAAACTTCATGTGTTTCAACAAATGACCCAATCATACCCTTATGACCAGATCTTTTGAACAGGGGAAGGAGAATGTCAAAGTTATTTGATCCACACATAAGATTGTAAAGACCTCAAGTCTAAGGACTAGTCATATAATCGATACATGAAAGTTCTCACAGACACATGAGATAAACACTCCATATGAAAACTTTCGGTGGTCAGTTTGATGGACACGAGCAACTCATGCATCCATGTGATACACCAAGTGGACGGATCTCCGCTAGTAGCCTATGAGATCAGCTACCCCACTTAAGGGCAGATCATATTATCATGCTAGTCTCTCCGCTTTGTGAACGCCCAGATTATTCACAAAACTATGACTAGGAACATTTAAGAGTAATGATTCTCATAAGGCATGGAAGCCATCGTCTTATTACTCCAAGGGCTTTATTACATTGTTGATGATTCATATAAGTTATGTAAGACACGTATAATAAATATTGTCATTTTATTAATTAATGAAAATATTACAAATACATGTACATATTGCCCATCCACAAATTGGGTATAGGGCATATCCTTAACAGTTATAGTGTGAGTTATAAAACTTAATAAGTAACCACACACGTACTATAAAAGTAAGGATAATTTGAAAAATAATGAAACGAGTTTCCACTTTAAAACATTCTGAACTATATTTAAACACTTAAACTGTTATTCTCCACCATCATCTCGTTTCGAGACCTAAACTTCGATCTGACAATCTTTCAAAATTGTTCCGATAACTCAGGATATTACATTCTCTCATTCTAATAACATTTCTCACTTGAAATTTCCCATCCTTATATCTGATCATTCAAAACCAAAAGCACACACATAAACTACCGTATCTATAACCAAAAGTTATCTTACTCTATACATCTTCAAAGGTCATGCATTCCGTGTAGAGTAGATCGCAACACACCGTATCAAAATCAAGTCAAGCCACAACAAATAAAATTATCCACCTCATATCAAACCACGCCAATACTTCATCAAAAATCAAATCAAAAATCAAATTAACCACTTCTGTAACATCCATCCAAAAATAGAAACCTACCAAAACTTAGACATCATGAATACTTCAGACATATCAATTTATAATTGGATCAAACATATCAAATCAGAATACACAAATTCAAATTACGCCAAATCACACGAAATCATTCAATCCATAACAACTCATTCATATCACAATAATTTGCATCAAATCATATCACATCAAATCACATAGGATTCATTCCATTTGTAATGAATCCAAGACCTATATGGTCTATATATAACAGTAACTTACTTAGACGATTGGATGTCATGTAACTATAGCTTCTAAACCTTTTTTACTCTGATACCACTTCTGTAACACCCCACCGAAGGCAGAACGTTACCGACATGAGTCAAAATTAACTCATCTCCATAAGCCTCGAAACTAATGAAAATCGGACATGACACACCTTAAAATTGTACAACTTGGAACGAAGTCCAGCACTAAAACGACTGATCATGAACACTAGATATGCAAAAAGGACCTCTGATCAAAACTTAAAATAAATCAAATCACATCATCAATACTCAAGGCTTCGTGCCCAAATCAATGCATACAAACTAAGATGTTAATTACATGCATATAACTACGTGCATTGCACGATACAAACATACGAAAAATCTAATTTAATTTCTAAACTATATGATTCTTTTTATGACTCAAGAGAGGGTGACTACAACTTGGGAGATCCTTTGTTGCCAACCTACAAAGCTTGATGGCCGACCAATCTGGTTGCCAACCTACAAAACTAGCAAACTGTTGTGGTGTGAGTTATAAAACTCAGTAAGTAACCACGCACGTACTATAAAAGTAAGGATAATTTGAAAATTATATATATATTTATAACATTTATGCGTATATGGTTAACCATTAGAAAACCTTGAAACTTCATTATATTCTTTACGCTTTCTAAGAACACAGTGTTTCAAAAATACTTACATAAACCGATTCTCGCATTCAAACTACATATACATATTCAGAAACGTACCTTGTACATGATCCTAGATTTTCTTCAAAATAATCGTAACGTACCCAACAAAACAAACCAACAAAGATATACCAAATATACTAATATATATATATATATATATATATATATATATATATATATATATATATATATATATATATATATATATATGGCAAAGACGAACGAAAGGATAACCCAAGCATACTTGCATAAATCGTACACAAACACGATCAAACGAACCTCATACCGAACTCATTACCTATTTTAGAATAGATATGAGATGAATCCCGTCCGAACAAACACCCTAACCAAAGCTACAAGGACATGGGTCAAATAACCAACCAAACTAACTACACACATAACCAATACTAATGTCACATGGTTAATCTCATTCATCAATAAAAAGAGAAAGCCTAATACAGATTCTATACACTCAATCACATTCATCATCAGAAACAAGAAAACAATACCGATTCTTTATAGATAGTCGCATTCATCATCAGAAACTGAAATATAATGAGGTTTCTTTACCGGTAGTCAAATTGATAATCAGAAATAGAAATATAATAAGGATTCTTTACAGGAAATCATAATCATCATAAAAAATGGAAACATAATACGAATTCTTTACAGGCAATCTGTAATATCTTGAGTTTTTTGGAACATTGTTGGAAGATTTTCGAATTAAAATTTAGGTTTTGAAACTATATGGTATTCGAAAATAAGAGACTATATGTTGGAAAATAGATCGGAATATTTTATAATAAAACTTCATCGCGTTGGAAAATACGTGGTTTTGAGAACCGGTTACGCGATTTCTATTTATGTATTTATACACGTAAAAGTTTCTTATTTCAATATATACTAGCGAACGAACTTCAATTGAGCTGATTCTTAGAATATTAGACTCGTTTTTTCGAGACAAATAACTTTCGTGTTGAACTCTTTCCGAAATTTACATCAGAAAGGCTTCCAAAATATAAATTTTCGAGAAAGCCCCATGGTAGAGACTTGACAATAATTTTGTGGGGGTCTAAACGTAAATTTCCAAATTTTTTCTATAAATACCCTCAAGTTTCTACAATTATGAAAAACCAAAAGCTTCCATAAAATCCACACCCAACCCTCATCCCCAAAGGGCATTTTGGAGAGCCTATGTCGAGCCGGCTCCCTGTTGGCCATCGTCAGCTGGTACGATGGTCCAGAAAGGAGCGCCGGCTCACCCCCATTCACCAGTGGCCGACAGCCAGCCTAAAGTCGTCGAATTCCGAAAAAATTGAGAAGGATCTCGATCCCAACTCATGGCTTTATTTCACGTCTCAAGCCACCCGTTAAATCGAAGCTCTCGGAGAGTATTGCAAGTTGGCGATGATAATTTTTCCGTTTCATGCACGATTGCACCCGAGTTAAGGAATGAAGCTTCAATGAATAGTAAGCAATGAATGAACAGTAGATCCGATCAGAATTCTATCAACTCCAACACATTCATGGGATCGTTTGGAGTCTGTATATGCCCTAGAAAACTTGGCAAGACCTCACAGTAAAAACTCGCTAATTTCAAATTTATTATTAAATATTCAGATGTATCCAGTAGCTTTGTAGAGTAGAATAATAATATAAATTTAATTGTTTAAGCATGAGTATATTGAATATATGTATTTGGTAGAATCCAAGTGAAAACAAAATGAATTGGATCAATCCGATAGGTTATGTAAGTTTCCAGAAAGTTTCCAGTTAAAGTTGGTTTTTCGTGTATTTATGTGTATTTTATCTTAACGATAGATAAGAGTCATATATGATGATAAGATAATTTTTTAATAAATCCGGGTAGGTTCGGAGGGTTCGAGACCCTTCCATAGCGTTTGTGAAACTATTTTCGAAAGATTTTCTAAAAATACGTAAATCGAGGAGTCAAGTAAACTAGTGCCATGAATTAGTTATTAATTGTGTTTTAAGATTATTCAAACTGAAGTTATTGAAATCAGACATAATTTGATTGTCCCGGAAAGATCCGGAAGTTGTCATTGTAAAGTTAAGAATTTTTTAAAGCTACGATTCTGACGACATTTCGCGATTTGTTTTGAAAAATTTAACTAGGACATAGAGTGATACCAAAGCCAAGTAAGTAACTAATGCGATGAGTTCTCGATTGTTCATTTCATGTTATATATATATATATATATATTATTGAAATGTTTAGGATAGTTAAGAGATGGATTTGAGAAAGGACTTCGAAATAATGTATAGTTAAGTTAGTCGACCATCATCGGTATGAACTTTCGTTATTGATGTGGATGCTGATTTTTGCCTGAGGTCTACAATCGAGAATTTATAGGTTGGGGCACTAGCGATCCTGCAAAACAAAGGTAGAATGAGCGGGGAGTACTGCCCACCGGTGTGGTGGGTGCCGTAGGCACTTCGACGCTCAAGTTAGTAGTGAAGACGAGCGGTAAATAATATATGAAGAAGGTTGGAAGTTACATTGACTTTTGTTGACTGCCGTGAGGGCGGTGGCCGGTGTTTAGAGAGTATAAAGCTTTGTGAGATCAAATTTGAGAGCTAAGACTTGTCCTAACATACAAATTCTCGATTGTGGACCTCGGGCGAAAACCAACATTCACAATTTGGCGCCCACCATGGGGCCTTAGCGATTCATAGCAGGGAAATATCTCACAGTCTATGGTTCCTAAAATATAGCTAGCCACGGCTTCCAGTAGTGAGTAGACACCAGATCCTATGACCACGCAGCTGGCCATACTCCAAGAACGATTACACGCCTTAGAAGAATATTAAGGTAACATCAAGCCTTCCTTCTCCTTATCTTCAACTCATACTCGTCACTGACTTGGGTGTCGGAGAGCCTACGGCTTCCACCGCACTAGTGGGAAGTACTTCCCGCTCATTCTACCTTTGCTTTACAGTATTGATAGTGCCCCAACCTATAAATTCTTGATTGTGGACCTCGGGCGAAAATCAGCATCCATAATTGCTATGATATGAAGTGAAATGTTTGAGGATAATGCTATGATATGAGCTGGAATATTTGATGAGTTTGATGTCTACATGTATATATTGATGCATGTAAGTGTATGAGCTCTGAATGGATATTTTGAGTATACAGGACCAGTAAATGGGATAAGTTTGTTATTGATTCGTAAATGAGATTTATTTATATAGAGGTTGGAATAGTTAAGTTTGACTAGAAATGGGTATAGGCTACGTCATTCTTGAATGGATATGTTAAAATGATGAGCTTCAATATCATACAAAGTTGTATATGCAACAGGATATGAAAATAGGTAAACTTTGATGTTGATATAATATGGAATGACATGACGTGAAATAAATGAATTCCTTTTTAGATTGTGGATGAAATGGATAATATGAAATTCGTATTAAGTTTTTATTTTGATACTGTATTTGATTGTGTGTAAAGAACTTGTGTTACAGTTGATACTGAATTTGATTTTGTTTTTCATTTCCAATGATGCACGTGATTAACTGTATAGAATTCATGTTCTACTTCTGATTTAGGGATGGATGAGCTTGAAAAGGTTTGAGTGTGTTCCTTTGAATGAGTGTGAATTGAGATGATACGTTTTATGTGTTTTTGGTATGAATATTTGATTCGATGTGTTTTGTTTTGAAATAGCATGAGCTGTAATGATGTATGAAATACATGACTTTTGAACATGTTTAAAGTGAGAGGAATTCTGAATATAGATAAGATTGTAACATACGTATGTTCGATTCCGAATGATTGGACGTAACAATGGAGAAATTTAGAGGATAAAATTTTTATAAGGAGAGGATGATGTAATATCTCGAGTTTTTCGAAACAGTATCGGAAGGTTTTCGAATAGAAGTTTAGGTTTTGAAATTGGATGGTGTTCGAAAATAAGATATAATGTGTTGGAAAATAGAGCAGAATGTTTTTAATCAAGCTTAGTCATATTGGAAAAAGTGTGGTTTCGAGAACCAGTTACGCGATTTCTGTTTATATCATTATACCCGTAAAAGTTTCTTTTTCCAGATATAAAAATAGAAAACGAACTCTGATTGAGCTTATTTTTAGACCATTGAACTCATTTTTCCGAGACGAATAACTTTGATGTTGAACACTTTTCAAAATTTGCATCAAAAGGGCTTCCAAAATACGAAAGAGAAAGCCCATTGGGAGGAACATGACTGTAATTTCACGGGGGTCTAAACATAAATTTTCATAACCTTTCTGTAAATACCCTCAAGTTTCTAAATTTTTGAAAAACCAAAAGCTTCCCAAAAACACACACCCGACCCCCTTCCCCAAATGGGGTTTTAGAGATCCTCTTTCGCGCCGCCGGCCTGTCGACAATCGCCGACCGGCGCGATGGTCCCGAAAGGAGCGCCGGCTCACCCCCACTCAACAGTGGCCGGCGGTCGGGCCAAAGTCGTCGAATTCCGGTGAAATCAAGGTGCGAAACTTGCTTGAATAGGTTTCTCGATCCCGACTCATCGCTTCATTTCACGGCCCGAGCCACCCGCCTAATCGAAGCTATCCGAGCATACTAAAAATTGGCGGTGACAGTTTTCTTATTCCACACTGTTGCACATGAATCGAGGAAGGAAGCTTTCTATAAATAGTGACCCATGAATGAACAATAGCTTTGATCGGAATTCCATTGAATCCAACGCGTTCTTGTGATCGTTTGGAGTCCGTATATGCCCTCAAAATCTATGTTATACCTCACAGTAAAAACTTGCTAATTTCAATTTTATTGTTTAATGTTCGAATGTATCCTGTAGCTTCGTAGAGTAGTGTAAATATTATAAATTGAATTGTTTAAGCATGAGAATATTGAATATAAGTATTTGGTAGAATCTGAATGAAAACATAATGAATTGGATCTATCCGATATGTTATGTAGGTTTCCGGTTAAAGTTAGTTTTTCGTGTATTGATGTGCTTTGATCGTAATGATAGATATGAGTCTGTAACATCCGTGATCTGGAAGATATTACCGGCAGGGGATAGTAGTACAAACCCCATAAGCCTCTGACTTCCTCAATGTATTCTAAGCTATTCAAATGCAATGTCATGTATGGGGACCGTAGCCCAACTTATTAATATAAAATACTTTTGTTAATCATAATTGTATACTCAAAACTTACTTTTCTTTAAAATCATTAACTGACTCTCATACAACGACTTATATGACACTAATGAATGCATACAACTTTACTTTGACTTTGACTAGACTCACATGCTATCTGACTCTGTGCTGGTGGACTCCATCCCTAGTGACTGCATCAGTATCGGTCCTCCCGAGCTCGTCCTCCGAGAAACCTGCAAGATAAAAAGTCTGGGATGGGGGTTAGATCGCTATATGATCTAAGTGAGTGGACATGAATTTGAAAATCTCAAAACAAAACATGAAATCTTTTAAAACTAAAACTTTTAGAAAAATCACTTAATATGAAATCTCTTTATAAAACTGAACTTTCTGAAAATAACTGTGAATCTCAGGTTTCTGAAAACAGTTTGTAAAATCTAGTTTCTAGAGACTGTTTACTAAATCCTGTTTTCTGAAAACTATATACTGAGGATATGTGTACTGAAAATATGAAAACTGAAAACTGTTCAACGTCCAGGAAAATGACTCTACTGGACGTGTCCGGGAACAACTCAACCAGGTCTCTAAAACTGGTGACGCCTAGGAAAACGACTCACGGGCATCTCTGGAACTGGTGGTGCCCTACGTCAAGGAAAACGACTCAACTGAACATAGAGATCTATGTCCAGGAAAACGACTCAACTGAACATAGCCACCACTAGAACTAACGGTGCAGATCAATGTTACTGCCCAAGCTCTGAACTAGAGTCCAGGTACACGATCCTAAGCCGTCATCCTGGCTCTATACTTATGCACATGTCCTCTATATCCGTCAATTCCAACTGTATCTCAAGTTACATACTAGGGTGAGGTTTTACCTCATGCCCCGAAAAACATGAAAATCATACTTTAAATCTGAAATCTATAAACTATGCTTTAAAAAAATCTTTACTATCTCAAAACATACTAAATCATAAACATTATGAAAACAAACTCGGCTAACGCCCTATGTGCTGGAAAAGTAAGTCTGAATTTATAAAGAACAATTAAATCAGTAAATTAAATCAACTTAAAGAAGAAGTGTACACTCACTGTGATCAAGTTTGGCTGACACTGGATCCTTAGTCGAAAGAGGATGTGGTTCTTGTGGATAACCTATGATCAGAACTTAATTACAATCAATGTAGTAAAATAACCTCGATAGTTTAAAGATTTATCCGAATATCATATACTTAAGAATTATGATGATTATAATTGGTACAGGTTATGTGCTCAAACTGATACGAGATCCTAAGGGTGGTCGCAAACGCATTAGAAGAGAATTGGGGTATTAAAACTGATTTGGTGAGGTTCTGGTCTCGCGTCACAATTCCTAAAGAAAATTTTGTTTTTGGTAGTCGCGTCGCGACGCGCTAACGCTGCATTCTTTATACTTTTCTGTTTTACCGGCATCGTGACGCAAGCTGCGCGTCGCAACGCGCCGATGTTTTCCAGGGGCAGAATCTAGTTCACCATGTTCAGCCCTCCAAAATCCAATCCACACAACCTAAATCGAAAATATCTCTACAACACATCCACAAGCAATTATAACATCTAATTTATCATTATAACATGCTTTTAACATCCAAACACTCTCAATTCCAATAATCTTTACTAAATCAACCACTTAAATAACAAATCTAAAATTATCCTAACACTAATTTTATTCAATACAAATCATCCAAACTTCATTATTATCAAACCATTAACTCACTATCACCATCCAACTACCAAAATATAAATTATTAAAATTTTAATTAAGTTACTTTACCTCATTTCTCTTGGTTTTTGTTCACTCTCCAAGGCTTCCAATAGTTACCATGGCTAATTTTTGCTTCTTCTTTCCTCTTTCCTTTCTTCTTGTCTTATTATTATTATTCTTCTTCTTCTCTCATTCTTCTTTTTCTTCTTTCTTCCCTCTCTTTTTCTTCACGTTCTTCTTTCTATTTTGTTTCCAAAATTTTTGAGATTTGTAAATAGTGTTTGATTTATATAGTAGGACCTTTTAGATATTTGGAAAATTATAGAAGAGTGTAGAAAAATGGAGAAAGTTTGGGAGTTTTGCATTTGGGTGCAAAGTTACTGTTCATCCAGATTTTGACCAGCTTCTGGTCCGAATTTGGGAAAATGTTTAACACGGAAGTTGTAGGTCTCGATCTCAGCTTTCTGAATCGGAGATTATATGAAAACCTTATGCCCCAAAGTAAACACAGTACAGTCTCATCTCGGGACTTTAAGAAATTTACCAATCATCTCCAAAATAATCACATTAGTATATATTAGTCCTAACATAGTTGATTCCACATTCCTTGGTCCCGTATGTAGCAGTATCACTATAGACAGTAGTAAAAACTACCGGTCGTTACTAATTCTCCCCCCTTAAATAGGATTCGTCCTTGAGTCCTTTCTTGGTGTCTAACTCACGGTCCTCCTAGTTTCGAGAAAACCCAGAGATACTACTATATTTTTCTTCTTGTCTCTAACCTTTACTGGTTACTTGGTTTCTCTTCTCTTCTAGACCTTTATTTATGCTCCAATTCTTAACTTGATCAGATTCTTAGGGGCTAATATCTTGATTCTTATTAAAAATTCTACCTGTACTTAGTATTCCTTTGTTTTATTTGTCCAACTTGATCTTATTATTCTTTCTCATTACTTAACTGTTAGTTTTCTATACATTCCTTACAACTTTCAGCAGTCTATAAGCTTCTATTTTTCAAGTTCCAAAATTTCTGCTTCCTAAGGGGTTTTCTAACTTACTGCCAATATCTTGTAGTTCAAGGATTCATTACCTATGACAATCTTAGTTTCGTACCAACTTATTTCTTCTTCGTTTTCGTAATGTGATAAGAATCTACCAAATCACCCATATCCGCTGCTAAACCATCCCAACCCGTAGTGGTTTAGTCATCTTAAGCTAGGGCTGGGTACCGCATATGATTATTCAATCCAAAATTTTCCTTGCTATTACTTACCGTTACCAATTTCTTAATAAATACCATTTGCTATCATTTTTGCACCTTATCAGTCTTACTCTCTAAACTTTCCTTCGTACTTCTTTGTCCTTTACTTCATTCTGCCATCTACTAAGAACCTCCAGGTCTATGTTTCTATCTTCTTACTAGGGAAATATTTTCGTCCTTTATGAAATTATCATATCCTCAGACCTTGGTTTCTTGAAACATTGCTTATTATTTAATTACAACTTTATTTCGGTATAGTTCCAATTTAACATTTTCTTTTCTAATCCCTAATAACTTCACTAGTTTATCCTTGGACTATCCATAGCTCTCATCTCTTTGATCTTACTTTACTATTCTTTTATATTTTCTTGCCTTATATACTTGGTCGCATGCTAGAATACCTTCTCTTATTGATTCCCATTCTGTGGTAAACTTGTTTTCTTTGTTCTTTACCATACTACACTTCCGCATATATTTGCTTAGTATTTCCTCTCCTGTTGTTATTACTCCTTGTTAATCTTACTTTCAATATCTATATCCGTTATCCTTTTTACTTTTTTTTTTTCTTCTGTTTCGCCCTATAACTGAAACTACTATGGGTTACACTTTAGATTCATCCTTGTTACTGGTTTCGATCTAGCGTTGGGAGGGTGGCAGCTAATCTTGAGGCTTTACTAAAACTCTTGTATATATATATGTCTGATGTTTTTTTCCTTCACTGGGTCTTACTACTAGTACCTTTCCGACTTAACTTTTTCTAACTTTACTCCTAGTCTGATGAGAACCTGCCTGGAGCGGAGCCAGACAAATCCACACAATATTGAAATCGTTCCCAAGAAATACCAAGACATTTCGGATAAAAACTCTAAACCTCTGAAGAACAAGCAACAAAAACCTAGAGTGCTAATAGGGCGCCACAAAGGGTTAGCAGTCATTTGATAAGCCAAAACCAGTGAGAACAAATTGAGAATCTCAATGCTCACGAATTGATTAAATATTTTATTGAAAATAGAGTTGTAAAACATAACAAAAGAGTTAGCCTTTTATAAGAGGCTGCAACCAATACCCTAACCCACAAGGATAAAACGAAACTACCCACACACCAACAGGCGTGTATCCTAAAACTAAGCTAAGTTATCCCCACGTGAAAACCCTTGCACGCTTAATCCCAAATAACTATAATAGGCCTAAGTAACTCGTTGCTCCGCGACCTGAATAAGATTCACCATCTTAGTTTGTCCAGCGTCAAGTCTATACTCAATGAAGTAGAAGTACGGGAATAGTCAGATACCATCTTCTGTATGAATCCATGCATAGCTTCCTAGATCTTTTGAGCTCGAGACCACGTGATTGAACCTTCAAGAACTTATACTATGGCGGGCCGTCCATCATGGGCTGCATCATGGGCCTCATCATTCCCCCTCTCTTCGAAAATATTCGACCTTGAATCTGCATCAAACAAAGAAAGATCAGAAACATTAAATGACGCAGAGTTATTATACTCACCTGGAAAATCCAATTTGTAGGCATTGTCATTGATTTTCTCAAGAATCTGAAATGGGCCATCGCCTCTGGGTTGGAGTTTGGATTGTCGTTGCTTTGGGAAGCGCTCTTTTCGTATGTGTACCCAAAGGAGACACGACGTCTACCCTTATTGGCATGCGAGACATATTTTTCATTCTTCTTCTCAATGTGTTTTCTTACTTTCTCATGTATGGACTTGACCAAGTCGGCCTTGTGCTTACCATCCCGGTTCACCCTCTCATCAACGGGCAAAGGCAATAAATCCATAGATGTTAGTGGGTTAAATCCATACACAATTTCAAAAGGAGAATAAGAAGTAGTGGAATGAATACTACGATTATAAGCAAACTCAATGAAAGGTAAACATTCTTCCCATGTCTTCAAATTCTTAGAAATGACAGTATGTAATAGTTGGGAGATGGTCCTGTTAACGACTTCAGTTTGACCGTCAGTATGTGGGTGACAAGTGGTGGAAAATAACAGTTTAGTTCCCAGCCTACCCCATAAAATTTTCCAAAAATGACTTAAAAACTTCGCATTCCGGTCCGATACTATACTCCGAGGTACTCCATGTAAGCGAACAACTTGACTAAAAAATAAGTCAGCAATGTGTGTGGCATCGTCTGATTTGTGACATGCAATAAAGTGTGCCATCTTGCTAAAATGGTCAACTACAACAAAAATTGAGTTTTGGCCATTCCTAGATCTAGGTAATCCTAACACAAAGTCCATGGAAATATCTACCCACGGTGTCTGAGGAATAGGTAAAGGTGTATAAAGCCCATGTGGTTGAACTTTAGATTTTGCTTTCCGACAAGTAATGCAACCAGTACAAATGCGTATGGCATGCTTCTTCATTTTAGGCCAATAAAATTGTTCATGCAAGATATCCAATGTTTTCATAACACTAAAGTGACCCATAAGACCCCCACTATGTGCTTCACGGACCAATAATTCATGCATAGAACAACTAGGCACACACAATTTATTCTCTTTAAATAAAAAAATCATATTGTCTGTAAAATTTATCATTAGCACCTTTGTCACATGCAATGTAGATCTCAGAGAAGTCATGATCAATTGAATACGAATCTTTGATAAAGTCAAAACCATGAAACTTAGAACTCAAGGATGTAAGTAAAGCATACATGCGTGAAAGTGCATCAGCAACCACATTCTCTTTACCTTGCTTATATCGAATGACATATGGGAAGGTCTCCACGAACTCCATCCATTTTGCATGCCATTTATTAATTTTTCCTTGACTCTTGCTATGCCGCAGAGATTCATGGTTAGTGTAAATCACGAACTCTTTTAGCCAGAGGTAATTTTGCCAAGTTTCCAGCACTCTTACTAGGGCATAAAACACTTTGTCGTAAGTTGGGTAACGCAGCGCTGCACCGTTGAGCTTTTCACTGAAGAAAGCTATAGGACGTCATTCCTGCATAAGTACTGCCCCAATACCGACACCTGAAGCATCACACTCAATCTCAAAAGTTTGGTTAAAGTTAGGTAAGGCTAAAACAAGAGTAGAACATAATCGATCTTTAAGAAGTTTAAAGGCATTCTCATGTTCATCCCCCAATGGAAACCAATATTTTTCTTTATGACTTTAACATAAAAAACCAGTATTTTGAGAATGCCTCAATCTCAAAAGTTTGGTTAAAGTTAGGTAAGGCTAAAACAAGAGTAGAACATAATCGATCTTTAAGAAGTTTAAAGGCATTCTCATGTTCCTCCCCCAATGGAAACCAATATTTTTCTTTATGACTTCAGTAAGTGGTGCAGCGATAGTGCTAAAGACTTTTACAAACCTCCTATAGAAACTGGCTAGTCCATGGAAACTCCTAACCTCAGTGATGCTCTTAGGTGTAGGCCACTCATGAATGGCCTTGACCTTATTTTCATCAACCTCAATGCCTTGAGCACTAATGACATACCCTAGAAATATCACTTTTTCCATGCAAAAATCACATTTTTTAAGGTTATCATACAATAATTCTTTTTTCAAAACATCAAACACAGCTTGCACATGTCCTACATGCTCTTCTAAATTCTTGATGTACATTAAAATATCATCAAAATATACGACTACAAATTTACCCAAAAAGGCACGCAAAACATGATTCATTAGACGCATAAAGGTATTGGGGCCATTTGTAAGCCCAAATGGCATCACAAGCCACTCATATAACCCATATTTTGTTTTAAAGGTAGTCTTCCATCCATCCCCTTCCCGCTTCCTAATTTGATGATACCTATTTTTAAGGTCAATTTTTGAAAAAATACAAGAGCCATATAATTCATCCAACATATCATCTAATCTAAGGATAGGGTGGCGATACTTTACAGTGATATTGTCACTGCTCGACAATCCACGCACATTCTCCATGTGCCATCTTTCTTTGGGACTAACAGGACTGGAACTGCACATAGACTCATGCTCTCTCGTACGTACCATTTTGCTCATCAACTCCTCCACTTGCTTTTGGAGCTCATTAGTTTCCTTAGGGTTGTTGCGGTAAGCTGGTCGGTTAGGAATGACCGCCCCTATGATGAAATCGTTCTGATGCTCAATACCATGAATTGGTGGTGAACCATGAGGGATCTCCTCCGCAAACACATCACCATAATCCTGCAGTAAAGAAGTAAACACACTAGGCAAAACAGTGTTAGGGTTAGTGTCATCAGAACTCAGAAGAGTTTCTCTACACAGGAGGAGGATCATTACTTTATTCCTGGCATACTCTCTCCTCAATTCTCCATCTTTAGCAAAGAAACTATTTTTCATTCTATCCACACTCTCATTATTTTATGCATGCTCACTGTTTCTATCGCTCACTCCCCTGGAACTGTTAACCTCATCCCCTCGACTCTCATCCTCGATCTCGCCCGTGGGTGTGTGCATTATGGAAGCCTGTAGCTTCATTTGATCTTCAAAGACTTCATTTGGCGTCAACAGAATAAGTGTAACCTTTCTTCCATCTTTCTCAAAACAATATCTGTTGGGACTACATCACACAACATCTCATCCTTGTATTTACCAATAGTGAAAATAACTAAGACCTATTTATTGACTTTAACCCCACCACTGTTATTCAACCACTGCAAACGATACGGTTTAGGGTTTTTAAGTAAAGTCAAACCCAGTACTAGCCACATTAGAACAACTTCCCCCGTCGATAATCATATTGCTTGTTCTGGACCAGGCATCTAGTATGGAATATGTTCTCTCGTTGTTGTACCATATCATCCTCAATCTTTACCTGGGTATTTAAAGCACGACGGGTCATAAAGGATGCCCCATTGGCTGCATACTCAAACCCTTTTTCGTCAGTGGCGACCTCCAACTCGGGTGCCTCCTCTACAACATCCCCACCATCTGAAATTACTTCACCATCACCCCTCATATACATGGTCCTTCTGTTAGGGCACTTTGATGCTATATGGCCATTCCCCAAACATTTGAAACATTTAAGGTCACGACTTCTATTTGGTAGGGTCTCAAATTTTGGTTTAGGCTTGGTGGTGGTACCTTCCCTTGGCTTTGGGGCCTCTGATCTAAACCTAGATGTGGTGCCATCCCTGTCATTATCTCCCCATTTCGGCTTTCATGTATTGGTTGGACCCGAATTTCCAATGAATGCAGTTTTTCGCTTGAGTTGGCGTTCCACTTTCATTGCCATATGTACCATGTCCTCTAACTCCATGTAATGTTGCAGTTTCACTACATTCGCAATCTCCATATTCAACCCACTCAAAAACCGGGCCATAGTCACCTCTCGATCCTCCTCGACATTGGCTCGAATCATTGCAATTTCCATCCCCTTATGGTAGTCTTCGACACTCCGAAACCCCTGTGTAAGATTCTGAAGTTTATGATACAGATCTCGATAGTAATGATTTGGTAAAAACCACTTCCTCATTACTTTTTTCAATTCTGCCCACGTAGTGATCGGTCGCTCCCTATGCCTCCGAATGTTGATCATCATTTGATCCTACCAGACAAGTGCAAAATCGGTAAATTCAATAACTGCCAACTTAACCTTCTTAAGCTCAGAATAATTATGATAGTCAAAAAGAAGCTCGAGCTTACGTTCCCACTCTAGATAAGCTTCAGGGTCACTCTTGCCTTGTAAAGGAGGGATTGTCATCTTGATTTTTCCCAAATCACCATCTTCCTCATTCTCATGATTCCTCCTGAACGGCATTTCATTCCTACATCTTCTAGGCCAAAATTCACCCATCTCTACCTCTGATACTCTATCAAACTCCTCATCATAATCAAACTCATTCTCGGCCACCATCTCGTCCATGGGTATAGTACGCCGCCCACCAGTCCTGGGGAGTACGTGCCCTGCCTCATTAGCTCTAGTCGGCCGTGTTGGCCTATTCCTCTGTGGAGTATAGTGTCTCATTGCTTGTACCTCATCTCGAACATCCCTCATCAATTCTAATACTCGCACAAACTCATGTTGAAGTGCGGTCACTGTATTCGCCACATCCCGCAATTGGGGCTCCTGTGGGGAATTGGCACTTTGACTTGGGGCTGCGCCTTATCCGGACATGTTTTTTTTTTTTTTAAGCTGCAACAAACTTTAGTTATAAAATAAAATAAAATAAAATAAAAGAACAACTAAAATAAAGAGAAAGACAAAATCATCACAATTCCAATTCTCTTGTGTTTGTCACTTAAATGGCTTTTACCCGAAACTAAGCTCACCCACTCTTGCCTTTTACCACTCTTGTCCTGGAATGAGTTCTCAAAGGATTTGAACTTGCAGGAAAGAACAACCCTTAATGTTGTCCCAAATTGCATTGTTCAGCTCAATCACAAGTACAACAGAGAGGTAGACACAAACGGAAGGGGAACAAGGTGCGGATAGGTTTGACGAGAATTGATAAAGAAAAGGTTAGTGAAATGTAATGGAAAGAGGAAAAAGGTAAAGACACTAGCGAATGCGGCAAGGAAGACAGCAGGTAAGCGATTACACTCGAAATTCGGAATTTTTAAACATGCATAAGTCAACTATCTCAATCACCTCGTCTTGACAATACGACTGCTAGGAAAAAAATTACAAGTAGGCAAAATTTCAATATTTTGTACTTTTTTTAAAAAAAATCGCGTCCCGTAGTCCTTCTAAAACATTTGTTGCTGTGGATTTGACCTGATTTAGATTGTTTCCAAAATCTCACTAAGTTTTACCTACTGCCGTAAGGAGTTTGGGGTCTTAGAACCCTAGGTTACGCAAATCACACAAACGCATTTTAAGGGGAAGACACAATCAGAAAAAGAAATACCCACAACGTAGAGACCAATAAACGCAAAACATATGCAAAACAGATGCAAAACAGATGGAAAAACAACACAGGTAATAGAATAAACAGGGTGATATAAGATAACAAAAACAAACGCAGGAAAGAAACACACATGATAATATAATGAACGAAAAAAAAATTAGAACAGATATGTGAACTGACCTTGGAACCTTTGCTCCCGATACCAACTGATGAGAACTTGCCTGGAGCGGAGCCAGACAAACCCACACAAGATTGAAATCGTTCCCAAGAAATACCAAGACAGTTCGGATAAAAACTCTAAACCTCTGAAGAACAAGCAACATAAACCTAGAGTGCTAATAGGGGCGCCACAAAGGGTTAGCAGTCCTTTGATAAGCCAAAACCAGTGAGAACAAATTGAGGATCTCAATGCTCACGAATTGATAAAATATTTTATTGAAAAGAGAGTTGTAAAACATAACCAAAGAGTTAGCCTTTTATAAGGAGGCTGCAACCAAAACCCTAACCCACAAGGATAAAACGAACTTCCCACACACCAACAGGCGTGTATCCTACAACTAAGCTAAGCTATTCCCACGTGCAAATCCTTGCACGCTTAACCTAATTCCCAAATATAAAATAATAATCTAAAGAAAATATTCAAACGTAAATAACGGGCCGAAATAAAACAAAAGTCAAGCCCTAAATAAAAGAATAACAAATGCCAAATAACTATAATTAGCCTAAATAACTCGTTGCTCCGCGGCCTGAATAAGATTCACCATCTTAGGTTCGTCCAGCGTCAGGCCCATACTCAATGAAATAGAAGTACATGAATAGTCAGATACCATCTTCTGTATGAATCCATGCATAGCTTCATGGATCTTCTTAGATCGAGACCTCGTGATTGGACCTTTTGGAACTTGTACTGTGGCGGTCCGTCCATTATTGGCTGCATCTTGGGCGGCTGCATCATTGGCCTCATCATAGTCCTTTTTGCTTCGTCTCCATACAGGTCCTTCTAGAAGCACTCTCTATCAAGTTCCATATATTGTTTCTTAACTCTTTCTGTTTCTTAACTTCCAGCAATTACTACGTACTTTTTCTCTGGGTACTACTATAATCTCTTTACTATCTTTCCTAAGGGGCTCCTTCTGCTATGAAAGTTCCTTCCTAATCTTAGTCCATTGACTTCTTATTCCTTTACTTCCTTGAAAACTTTATTTACTTCAACTACTAAGGTCATCTTCTACTAAATCTTTAGTCCATACATTACACTCTTCCAAAAAAAAATCCTCATTCTACTGAATACCATAAGCCATCTCGTGATTTGTCTAATCTTATCATTTGCTCTCCCTCACTAGTTCTTTTCTTTACTAAGCTCTAGGGTCCCATAACTATTATTGATCCTTCACTTTATCATTTACTATTATGTTATATTTGCGCCCAAATATACAAATTTCCTTGTTACTCTTCTCATTTCTCATGTCATTTTCATGTTATACTCCTTACTAAGATAACTGCAAGTCATTCTTCTATATCTGGTTCTTGAATCTCAATCTCATGTTTTTGCTACAACCTTTGATTTGATCACTTTACCCTATTATCCATACTGATACTCTTATCACTTTCTTGAATATCTCCAATTTCAAAGGCCTATTCTTATACTTTCCTGCGAAACTCTACTGGCTCAGCTTATCTGTGGGTTCTATGATTTTTGATTTACTTGTGATCTTTTACTGGTCTAGCAATCCTTACTATGACTTACCTTAATCTTTGAGCTGTCTTAGGTTTCCTTGTTTATATTCTCGAAACTTCATTCATTTTTCTCCTAGGTTTGTGGTCTTGTTAAAGTTCTTTTTATTTCTTAAAATAGAACCCCATTGGGTTTTCCTTACGGTCGTCTATACTCATGCTAATAGGAGCTTCCTACATCTAAAGTCTCTCTTTCTCTATGACATTATGTAACCATTAGAAAATTCCACGATCCTCCTTAACTTTCTTACTTCTCTATCTTATAACAGTCCTTGATTATTCGGGGAGTTTGCTACCTTTACGAAATGGTTTAGAGAAATGTTGGATCGTCTCGAAGGAATTCTTTTGTGGAAGGAAGGTACCTCGCTCGAGGGAAAGAACCTTTTCTTAAATCTACTCGACTTTTATTCTAATATATTCTTACTATACTATTCTCTTCCACTAATTCTGATATCGTCCTTTATTACTTAACTGCATGTCTCTAATTCTTATTACTATAGATTTCGGCATTTCTTATCTGTTTCTATTTCTCTATCTCAATCTACCTTATGTATCTTACTCCACTTCCTAAATCCTCATTCTTTTTCCTTGCTTTAAGTTTCGGCTATGACACTCTATTTTACGTTTCATACTATTACTTTTTATCATTTCTAAATCTCTTCAACTTCACGAGTATATTACTGTATATTCCCATGGATTTCTACTGACTTTGGGCTGATCTATAGGTTTTACTGAGTTTGATCTATTCCCATGAACTTCTATTGTTATTACAAACCTTGTGTTGTCTTGTTTTATTCTCTAGACTCCACCGGGCCCTTCTTGTAATAGCCTCGAAACTTCCTTAATCTCTTTCTAAATGACCAGTCTTCTGAGATCCTACATGAACTCTCGTCAAATTATTATGACCATCTATGTCTATGTTGGTGGGGACTAAGGTAAACATCTTATGTCTCACCGAGCTTCAATATCTTTATTCTAGCGTTCTATGTTCTGACATGGTCTATTCCTCATATAAGGTAGGTATGTGGTAGGCTTCGTCAGGGCATCTTCCTTATCGGATTTCATTGGAGGGTCTCAAAGACGGGATAATTTAATGTCTCGTTTCTATGGCATTGCTAGGAAATAAGGTAACTAATCGTTCATTTTTCTTGCTTAGGGGTATGGATTGGGGTCGGGGTATCTGGAGTTTTCTAAATTCTTTTGACATCTATGTCCGTTGGGGTTCTCAAGGTTACTCTGGGTTTCTTACTTATGTTGTCTCTCTGGCTATTCTTCGTTACTTGAGGAACTCACTAGCTACAAGGAAATCTTGATGGCTAATGAATTGTTTAGAAGAGCTTTTTAAGGAGGAAAAGAGTCCTGCTTCTACTGAATAGTTCAATTACTAGCTGGGACTTTACTTATTCTCTTGACTACTATTGATTCTTATACTGGTCTGGTTCTATATCTTTTCTTTCTTACTAATGATATCTAAGCGTTCTTATACCTTTTCCTTACTTCTTTTATAGCTTTATCTTTCTTTTTCTACTCTCCTAGTGGATATCTTAAGCTTTTCTATTTCATTCTATTTCCTTACTTTTCTGTGGCTAACTGGTTCAAGCTTCTATGCATCTTCTTTTCTGGATTTCTCTTTTCTCTTTTACTTTCTCGAGTAATTTTCTTTGGAGCTTACCATCTGGTTCCCTAATTTATATTGGATTTCGGGAAATAGTCTAGGATGATTACGGAATGATCCTTATCTAAAGTGAAGAAAAGAACTCAAATAGCTTGGGAATACTTTCTAACCTTTTTGTGGATCATTAAGACGTACTCGAAGATCGGATACTGGAGAGGTAGTGCCTCATATACGGGTATCCCGAACATACTGCGTATACAAGACCCAAGCACTCTGCCCACTGTAGTCACTAACTCCCTAGACCATGCTCTGATACCATCTTTGTAACATCCCCGATCTCGAAGATGTTACCGGTAGGGGATAATAGTACTAACCCCATAAACCTCTGACTTCCTGACTTTATTCTAAGCTATTGAAATGCAATTTCATGTATGGGGATCATAGCCCAACTTATTAATATAAAATACTTTTGTTACTAATAACTGTATACTCAAAACTTACTTTTCTTTACAATCATTAACTGACTCTCATACAACGACTTATATGACACTAATGAATGCATACAACTTTACTTTGACTTTGACTAGACTCACATGCTATCTGACTCTGTGCTGGTGGACTCCATCCCTAGTGACTGCATCAGTATCCGTCCTCCCGAGCTCGTCCTCCGAGAAACCTGCAAGATACAAAGTCTGGGGTGGGGGTTAGATCGTTATACCATCTAAGTGAGTTAACATGAATTTGAAAATCTCAAAACAAAACATGAAATCTTTTAAAACTAAAACTTTTAGAAAAATCACTTCATATGAAATCTCTTTATAAACTGAACTTTCTGAAAATAACTGTGAATCTCTGGTTTCTGAAAACAGTTTGTAAAATCTAGTTTCTGGAGACTGTTTACTAAATCCTATTTTCTGAAAACTATATACTGAGGATCTGTGTACTGGAAATATGAAAACTGAAAATTGCTCTATGTCCAAGAAAACGACTCAACTGGACGTGTCCGGGAACAACTCAACCGGGTCTCTGAAACATGTGACGCCCAGGAAAACGACTCAATTGGGAATCTTTGGAACTGGTGGTGCCCTACGCCCAAGAAAACGACTCAACTGAACGTAGAGCTCTATGTTCAGGAAAATGACTCAACTGGAAATAGCCACCACTAGAACTGGGGGTGCGGATCAATGCTACCTCCCAAGCTCTGAACTAGAGTCCAAGTACACGATCATAAGCCATCATCTTGGCTCTCTATATATGCACATGCCATCTGTATCCGTCAATTCCAACTGTATCTCAAGTTACATACCGGGGTGAGGTTTTACCTCATGCCCCGAAAAATATGAAAATCATACTTTAAATCTGAAAGCTGTAAACTATGCTTTATAAAAATCTTTATTATCCAAAATATACTAAATCATAAACATTATGAAAACAAACTCAGCTAACGCCCTATGTGCTGGAAAAGTAAGTCTAAATATATAAAGAACAATTAAATCAGTAAATGAAATAAACTTAAAGAAGAAGTGTCCACTCACTGTGATCAAGTCTGGCTGACACTGGATCCTTGGTCGAAAAAGGATGTGGTTCCTTTAGTTAACCTATGATCGGAACTTAATTAAAATCAATGTAGTAAAATAACCTCGATACTTTAAAGATTTATCCGAATATCATATACTCAAGACTTATGATGATTATAATTGGTACAGGTTATGTGCTCAAATTGATAGGAGAACCTAAGGGTGGTCTCTAACGCACTAGGAGAGAACTGGGGTAATAAAACTGATTTGGTGAGGTTCTGGTCTCGCGTCACAATTCCTAAAGAAAATTCTGTTTTTGGTCGTCGCATCGCGACGCACTAACGCTGCATTCTTTATACTTTTCTGTTTTGCCGGTGTCACGACGCGCCGACATTTTCCAGGGGCATAATCTGGTTCACCATGTTCAGCCCTCCAAAATCCAATTCACACAACCTCAATCGAAATTATATCTACAACACATCCACAAGCAATTATAACATCTAATTTATCATTATAGCATGCTTTTAACATCCAAACACTCTCAATTCCAATAATCTTTACTAAATCAACCACTTAAATAACAAATCTAAAATTACCCAAACACTCATTTTCTTCAATACAAATCATCCAAACTTCATTATTATCAAACCATTAACTCACTATCACCATCCAACTACCAAAATATAAATTATTAAAATTTGGGTTAGTTACTTTACCTCATTTCTCTTGGTTTTTCTTCACTCTCCAAGGCTTCCAATGGTTACCATGACTAATTTTTTCTTCTTATTTCCTCTTTCCTTTCTTCTCTTCTTCTTCTTCTTCTTCTCTTCTTCTTCTTCTCTTCTTCTTTTTCTTCTTCTTCTTCTTCTTCTTCTTCTTCTTCTTCTCTCATTCTTCTTTTTCTTCTCCCTTCCCTCTCTTTTCTTCATATTCTTCTTTCTCTTTTGTTTCCAAAATTTTTGAGATTTATAAATAGTATTTCATTATATAGTATGACCTTTTAGATATTTGGAAAATTATAGAAGAGTGTATAAAAATGGAGAAAGTTTGAGATTTTTGCATTTGGGTCCGAAGTTACTATTCATCCAGATGTTGACTAGTGTTTTTGACCCGAAACTGGTCCGAATTTGGGAAAATGTTTAACGTATAAGTTGTAGCTCTCGATCTCAGCTTTTCGATGATATAAAATTCATAAAAATCAGAGATTATATGAAACAGTTATGCCCCAAATACTATGGGTGGTACAAAGTAAACACGATACAGTCTCATCTTGGGACATTAAGAATTTTACCAATCGTCTCCAAATTCATCACATGTGTATATATTAGTCCTAACATAGTTTATTCCACGTTCCTTTGTCCCGTATATAGTAGTATCACTGTAGACAGTAGTAAAAACTATCAGTCGTTACAGAGTCATATATGATGATACGATTATATTTTGATAAATCCGGGTAGGTTCGGAGTGTTCGGGACCCTTCCGTATTGTTTGCGGAAATTTTTTGGAAGATTTTCTAAAACACATAAACCGAGGATTCAAGTAACTGGTGGAATGCATTAGTTTGTATGGTATTTTAATATTATTGGAACTGAAATCATAACAATCAGACTTAATTTGATTGTCCCGGAAAGATCCGGAAGTTGTCATATTAAAGTCAAGAATTCTGTAAAGTTGCGATTCTGACTGTAGTTCACGATTTATTTTGACAGATTTGACTAGAACCTAGAGTGCTCGCGAAGCCAGGTAAGTCACTCATGCGATGAGTTCTTGAATTGTTCATTTCGTGTTATATATATATTATCCTCAAACATTTTACTTCATATCATAGAAATAATAAAAGTCCATACCTGTGAAGGTCGACTAACTTAACTATACATGATCTCGAATTCTTTTCTCAAATTTATTTCTTAAATATTCTAAACATTTCAATCATCTATATATATATAAAGTAAAATGTTTGAGGATAATGCTATGATATGAACTAAAATATTTGATGAGTTTGATGTTTACATGTATGTATTGATGCATATAAGTGTATGAACTCGTAATGCTATGCATATGTATAAGTATATGAATAAGCATATGTATAAGCATTGGACACATATTTGTATATGTATGTGATGGTAAGCTATGGATGATTTGGGTACAAAGGATCGATAAATCGAATAAGTTTGTTATTGATTCGTACATGCGATTTATTTGTATAGAGATTGGAATGGATAAGTGTGATAATAAATGGGTATAGGCTACATCATTCTTGAATGGATATGTTTAAATGCTCAACTTCAATATCAGATATTTTTCAGATAAAAACTTAAAACTGAGTATATTTGATCGATAATAGAAAGATATAAAGATTGTTAAAGATAAATCATTTGAATTAATAGAAATGTGTATATACATATATATGTATATGAGTGTTTGGATGATGACTTAGGGCTTTTGTCATGTATGTGCTTGTGTATGAGAAATCATTGTTGGTTTCTATTATATAGGTCCCAAACAAAGATTAAGCATATGAAATACTAAAATGAATATATATAAAAGACTTGAAGCATGGCGGAATCATACTTACAAAGTTATGTGATGAAGAAGATGAACAAAACCTTTGAATCTCCAAGCTCCAAGTTGGTTGGTTGGTTTCGGCCAAGGGAAGAAGAAGACTTGAAGCTCCAAGCTTTTGTATTCCAAGCTCTTTGATGGTTTCCCTATC